>JAJIBD010024136.1:0-272593 GCA_021461705.1 Cryptotis parvus
AATCCTGAAATTTGTATGGAGCGATAAACCCCCCAAGGATAGCTAAAGCAATCCTCGCGAAAAAGAAGATGGGAGGCATCACCTTACAACTTCAAACTGTACTACAAGGCAGTAGTAATTAAAACAGCATGGTATTGGAATAAAAACAGACCCGTGGACCTATGGATTAGAATTGAGTATCCTGACACCCAACCTCAAACGCATGATCATTTAATCTTTGATAAAGGTACAACGAGTTTAAAATGGAGTAAGGAAAGCCTCTTCAATAAGTGGTGTTGGGAAAACTGGGCAGCGACATGTAAAAGAATGAATTTGGACCTGTATCTAACACCATGCACAAAACTCAGATCAAAATGGATTAAAGATCTCAATATCAGACTTGAATCCATAAAGTACATTGAAGAAAATATAGGAAAAACCCTCCATGACATTGAAGCTAAAGGCATCTTCAAAGATGAAACATCACTAACAAAGCAACTAGAAGAAAAGATAAACATATGGGACTACATGAAACTAAAAAGCTTCTGCACCTCAAAAGAAACAGTGACTAAGATACAAAAAGCAGTCCACAGAATGGGAAAGAATATTCACCCAATACACATCTGATAAGGGGTTAATATCCAGGATATATCAGGCACTGGTAGAACTTTACAAGAAGAAAACAAACAACCCCATCAAAAAATGGGGAGAAGAAATGAACAGAAACTTCAGCAAGGAAGAAATTGAATGGCCAAAAAACATATGAAAAAATGCTCATCATCACTAATCATCAGAGAGATGCAAATCAAAACAATAATGAGATACCACTTTACACCACAGAGACTGGCACACATTCAAAAGAACAAGAACAACAAGTGCTGGCGTGGGTGTGGGAACTGGGACACTCATCCATTGTTGGTGGGAATGCCGGCTGGTACAGCCTTTCTGGAAAACAATATGGACTTTCCTCCAAAGACTAGAAATTGAACTCCCAATTGACCCAGCGATACCACTCCTGGGAATCTACTCTGGGAAGCCAAAAATACGCAGCGGAAACACCATCCCTACTTTTATGTTCATAACAGCATTATTCACAATAGCCAGAATCTGGAAGCAACCAGAGTGCCCGAAAATCGATGACTGGATAAAAAAGCTTTGGTACATCTACACAATGGAATACTATGCAGCTGTTAGGAAAAATGAAGTTATAAAATTTGCCTACAAATGGATGGGCATGGAGAAGATTATGTTGAGCGAAATTAGCTTAGAAGGAGAGAGACAGTTACAGAATGACTGCATTTATCTGCATTAACATAAATATATAGGTACATATTATGATACCAATATCCAAGGTCAAGTGAAACATATATCAGGAGGTCCTGTCAAAGGTGGAAATTATCACAAATGTGTGGGATTCAGAGGCTAGGTAAGACAGAAATGGAACAGTGTGCTGACAATTGTTGAGGGTACTAACGCCAACCTAGAACTGAGCATTAAATAGAAGCAAAAAGATACACATGACAACCCTTTAATGTATGTTCTGTAATCCATAGTCTGGAGGGGAAGGAAAGAGAAAGAGAGAGAAATGGAAAGAAATCAAGAACCTGCCATGGAGCAGGGCTGGGGAGGGGGGAGGAAACCGGGAAGTTGGTGGTGGGAGATGGGCACTGGTGGCGGGATGGGTGCTGCAACACTGTTTGACCAAAACCCAAATATGAACTTTTTAATTGTATATCTTTGTAATTTTAAAAATAAAAAGAAATTAAAAAAAATAAAACAAGCTTTTGATTCTGTTGAGACTGAAGCTGTCATCGAAGCCCTAGCAAAAGAGGGTGTTCCAACTCAATATATCAAGATCCTTCTTGAGCTGTATTATGGATTCCCCACCAGGATCTCACCATTCTACAAGTAAGTGATCATTGATGTAAAGGGGGGGGTTTGGCCAGGTGATGCCATTTCACTGAAACTCTTCAGCGCCACAATTGAGAACGTCATGGGAAGGGCATTAAACACTTCTTTTTTTAATTTTTTTATTTTTAAAATTACAAGATATACAATTAAAAAGTTCATATTTGGGTTTTTGGTCAAACAGTGTTGCAGCACCCATCCCGCCACCAGTGCCCATCTCCCACCACCAACGCTCCCGGTTCCCTCCCCCTCCCCCAGCCCTGCTCCATGGCAGGTTCTTGATTTCTTTCCATTTCTCTCTCTTTCTCTTTTCCTTCCCTCCAGACTATGGATTACAGAACATACATTAAAGGGTTGTCATGTGTATCTTTTTGCCTCTATTTAATGCTCAGTTCTAGGTTGGCATTAGTACCCTCAACAATTGTCAGCACACTGTTCCATTTTCTGTCTTACCTAGCCTCTGAATCCCACACGTTTGTGATAATTTCCACCTTTGACAGGACCTCCTGATATATGTTTCACTTGACCTTGGATATTGGTATCATAATATGTACCTATATATTTATGTTATGAAGATAAATGCAGTCATTCTGTATCTGTCTCTCTCCTTCTGGCTAATTTTGCTCAACATAATCTTCTCCATGCCCATCCATTTGTAGGCAAATTTTATAACTTCATTTTTCCTAACAGCTGCATAGTATTCCATTGTGTAGATGTACCAAAGCTTTTTTATCCAGTCATCGATTTTCGGGCACTCTGGTTGCTTCCAGATTCTGGCTATTGTGAATAATGCTGCTATGAACATAAAAGTAGGGATGGTGTTTCCGCTGCGTATTTTTGGCTTCCCAGAGTAGATTCCCAGGAGTGGTATCGCTGGGTCAAATGGGACTTCAATTTCTAGTCATTGGAGGAAAGTCCATATTGTTTTCCAGAAAGGCTGTACCAGCCAGCATTCCCACCAACAATGGATGAGTGTCCCCTTTTCACCACACCCACGCCAGCACTTGTTGTTCTTGTTCTTTTGAATATGTGCCAGTCTCTGTGGTGTAATATGATATCTCATTGTTGTTTTGATTTGCATCTCTCTGATGATTAGTGATGATGAGCATTTTTTCATATGTTTTTTGGCCATTCGAATTTCTTCCCTTGCTGAAGTTTCTGTTCATTTCTTCTCCCCATTTTTTGATGGGGTTGTTTGTTTTCTTCTTGTAAAGTTCTACCAGTGCCTGATATATCCTGGATATTAACCCCTTATCAGATGTGTATTGGGTGAATATTCTTTCCCATTCTGTGAACTGCTTTTGTATCTTAGTCACTGTTTCTTTTGAGGTGCAGAAGCTTTTTAGTTTCATGTAGTCCCATATGTTTATCTTTTCTTCTAGTTGCTTTGTTAGTGAAGTTTCATCTTTGAAGATGCCTTTAGCTTCAATGTCATGGAGGGTTTTTCCTATATTTTCTTCAATGTACTTTATGGATTCAAGTCTGATATTGAGATCTTTAATCCATTTTGATCTGATTTTTGTGCATGGTGTTAGACACAGGTCCAAATTCATTTTTTACATGTCGCTGCCCAGTTTTCCCAACACCACTTATTGAAGAGGCTTTCCTTACTCCATTTTAGACTTGTTGCACCTTCATCAAAGATTAAATGATCATGTGTTTGAGGTTGGGTGTCAGGATACTCAATTCTATTCCATAGGTCCACGGGTCTGTTTTTATTCCAATACCATGTTGTTTTAATTACTACTGCCTTGTAGTACAGTTTGAAGTTGGGTAAGGTGATGCCTCCCATCTTCTTTTCCCGAGGATTGCTTTAGCTATCCTTGGGGGTTTATCGTTCCATATAAATTTCAGGATTGTTTGGTCAATTTCTTTGAAGAATGTCATGGGTATCCTTATAGGGATTGCATTGAATCTGTACAGAGCTCTAGGGAGTATTACCATTTTGACAATGTTGATTCTCCCCATCCATGAGCAGGGAATATGTTTCCATTTCCTTGTGTCCTCTTTTGTCTCTTGGAGCAGTGTCTTGTAGTTTTCTTTATACAGGTCCTTTACACACTTGGGTAAGTTGTTTCCTAGGTATTTGATTTTCTGTGGCCAATTGTGAATGGAATTGTTTCCTTAATATCCCTTTCTTCTCTTTCGTTATTTGTATATAGGAAAGCCACCGACTTTTGCGTGTTGATTTTGTATCCTGCCACTCTAGTATATGTTTCTATTGTTTCTAGGAGTTTTTTGGTAGAGAGTTTTGGGTTCTCTAGGTATAATATCATGTCATCTGCAAATAATGATAGCTTGACTTCTTCCTTGCCTATCTGGATGCCCTTGATGTCCTTTTTCTTCTCTGATTGCTATGGCAAGTACTTCCAGTACTATATTGAATAAAAGAGGTGAGAGTGGGCAACCTTGTCTTGTTCCTGATCTCAGGGGAAGGCTTTCAACTTTTCCCCATTGAGAATGATGCTCTCTGTGGGCTTTTGGTAGATGGCTGTAACTATCTTGAGGAAAGTCCCTTCAATTCCCATTTTCTGGAGGGTTTTAATCATGAACGGGTGCTGGATCTTGTCAAATGCTTTATCTGCATCTATTGATAGGATTATATGGTTTTTTATTTTTTTCTTATTGATATGATGTATTATGTTGATTGACGCGAATGTTGAACCATCCTTGCATTCCCGGGATGAATCCTACTTGGTCATGATGTATAATCTTCCTGATGAGTCTTTGGATTCTGTTGGCTAGTATTTTGTTGAAGATCTTAGCATCCGTGTTCATCAGGGATATTGGTCTGTAGTTTTCTTTCTTTGTGTTGTCTCTCCCTGCTTTGGGTATCAGGGTGATATGTGCCTCGTAAAAGCTGTTTGGGAGTGTTTCTGTTTCTTCTATTTCCTGGAAGAGCTTAAACAGGACAGGCAGTAGGTCCTCCTTAAAGGTTTGGTAGAATTCATTAGGGAATCCGTCTGGACCTGGGCTTTTGTGTTTGGGAAGACTTTTAATTACTGTTTCTATTTCCTCGATGGTGATAGGCTTATTCAGGTATTGGAGGTCTTCTTGTTTCAGCCGTGGGAGGTTATAGGACTTCAGGAATTGATCCATTTCTTCTAGGTTCTCATGTTTCACGGCATACAGGCTCTCAAAGTAATCTCTGATGATCTTTTGGATTTCTGTGGTTTCTGTTATGATGTCACCCTTTTTATTTCTGATTCTGTTTATTTGGGTTCTCTCTTTCCCTGTCCTTACAAGTCTTGCCAATGGTTTGTCAATCTTGTTTATTTTTTCAAAAAACCAGCTCTTGGTTTCATTAATCTTTTGGATTGTTTTTTTGGTTTCCAACTCATTGATTTCCTCTCTAAGTTTTATTATTTCCTTTTTTTCTGCCTGGGTTGGGCTCCTTTTGTTGGTCTTTCTCTAATGTCTTCAGCTGTGTAGTCAGGTTATTTATGTGGGCCCTTTCTTGTTTCCTGATGAATGCTTGCAGAGCTATAAACTTCCCTCTTAACACGGCTTTTGCCGTGTCCCACAAGTTCTTATAGTTGGTGTCTTCATTTTCATTTGTTTCCAGAAATCTTTGGATTTCCTGTTTGATTTCTTCTATGACCCATTTGTTGTTCAGGAGTGAGCTGTTCAGTTTCCAGGTGTTTGGTTTGACTCCCTTTTTAAGGACACTTAGAATGGGACTGAAGAGAAATGGTCAGCAACTATATCATCTCAGCTTCACTGATGACATTGTTGTAATACACCAAACATTAGCCAAGCATCATAAATTTTGGCTGAAAACTTCGACTGTGAATGTGGAAAGGTAGGTCTACAGCTGAGTCTCCAGACATCAATGTCATGAAATATGAACTAGCTCCAGATGCTCCATTCACTCTCAGTGGAATAAACATCTCTGAATGTAGCAGTTATGTGCACCTAGGTTGAGAACTCAAGATGTGAATAATGTAGCACCTGAGCAGCGCATGAAAAAGAGCAGCATGGAATGCCTTCAAGAGCATCAGATAAATAGCTAAAAGGACAAAGAACCTCCAGCTCCTGGCACATCTCTTCGACTCCACTATTCTCCCTGCATTAACATACACCTCAGAGACCTGGACCCTATGAAAGCATGATGAGAATGCTATTCGGATCTCCCAAAAAAAAAAAATGGAAAGAGCTATGCTTGGAATGTACGCCTCACTCAAGTGAGAGAAAGAATCCAGAGTTCTGACTTCCGTAGCCAATCCAGAGTCAGGGACGCTGTCTTATTTGCCAAGATGTAGAAAATCAGATGGGCTGGACATGTAATGCGATTTGGAGGCGACCACTGGACTAGAGCCATTACCAACTGGATCCCTCAGGACGTCAAAAGATCACGTGGCTGCCCACCCACAAGATGGTCATGTTTCTTCATCGAGACCCTAGATAAACGGTTTGAGGCTCTTGGTATTCCTGGAGCAAGCATATGCCATTGGGTTACACTCACACATGACAGGGACAAATGGGAACATTACTGGCTTCCAGTGAATAACGGATGTTAAGAGATCAAGTGATAGGACCCAATTACCTCTTTCTTAACCAATTTTGAATTTTTGGTAAATATTTGGAGATTCCAAAGTATAACACTCTGAAAAATATATAATATGTGTTAAAATACTCTAAATTATATTAGGGAATTCTTAAAATGCATAATCTAAAATGAATGAACAAAGACTTAAACTGTTTTAAAGTTATTAAAACCTGAAAGAAATATTGTATAAAGAAAACACACCTGGTATTTTCATATCAATAAAAATTCAAATACAAAATGAAAATTTTGAACAGTTTTCTATCAATTTTTCAAAGCACAATAATTGATTCTTAACATTTAAGCCTATGAATAAGAAATTACTTACCTAGTTTTATAGTTCAATATGTATCAACAAAACTATCAAAATATACAAATGTCTACTGAACCTACATAGCGAACAAACTATGTAACATTTACCAAATTAAGTTTCTTTAAATGTTACAATTACCCAAGGGACTAGGTAAATAAACATCAGTGATATGATTCCCCGTTCAATGGCACTATAGATGTCTGGCAAGCATATGCCCACCAAAGCACAACCAGCAAACAATTACATACTGCAAAAATGTAATCACATGCACTTTCTGTTTTTCCTGAGGGATGCAGGAATACACTTATCTGATGATGCAGCATCATGGTGCACCACTAAATCAGGGAGGAGGGAGTGATTGGATAAGAAATCTCTGAGCATCACGGTGCATGGCAGCTGCCATTTCTGAAAGCAAACCTGATGCAGCAGTCAAGCCATAGGACTGTAAAACTAATAGTCCACTATTTCATTCAGAAAGAATATGAAGTTGGCACATACTAAAATTTTCAATAACTGAACAGTGAAAAACAAATAAGCAAAAATCATGAGTCCTTGTGTTATAGGCAAGTGGCAGCTGGACTTGCTGAAATCCCATCTCTGCCTGCCTCAGAAAATAGCAAAAAACCCAGCTGCTATCAGAGACCAACTGAGAGAACTGCTGACTGGAATACGGGCCAGAGAGGGTCATGGTGAATGAGCGAAAGCTGGGAACATTTGCTCTGGGCTCTTTTCTGACCTCCACTGGCAACACTGTGTTCAAAAGATTGAATGTTCCCATTTCCTCATCACAATGGGCTTCCTCTTCCCTTCATAGCCAAAAAAAGGAAAATCATTCAATACTAGTATCTCTGTGCCATTTCTAGGAAAACAAAATTAGCTATCCTAATAGTTTAAGTAGAAGAATAATACAGGTGATCATTGCAAAAATAACATGGCAATCCTAAAAGATAATGGCAAGAGAACAGAAAGATGCAGAATCCAGTAGGTAGTAAAACCAGAATGAAAAAAGGTGTATCAAATAAAATGGAAATTAGAGAATAAACTAAACTGAAGACGGTAATCCAATTTAAAACCAAAACAGAGTTCATAATGCCTGGTTGTGCTTCACCAAAGAGCTGAAAGAGATTAGATGGTAGATAGCCAGACAGACACACAGACACACAGACACACAGACAGATATATATTACAGATAGGGATGGTTAGTCTAAAGAGCACATGGAAGAAAATTAAATTCTATATGAAAACAAAAACAAGTTGACTTACACTCACTGAAGAAAGAATATCAGAGCTGAAAAATAAAGCCATACTGATGTGATAATGATAGAAAAGAAACAAGATTTAGAAAGACCATCTATAAGAGGTACATGCCTAAAGTAGGAAGTGAAATATAAGGATGTGATTCCAGTAAGTGAGGAGAGAAAGAAAAGATAGTACAGTCTGGAAGCAAGTAGAAAAAGTAAAAACCACTACCTTTTTATGATGTAAAAATCTCTTCCAAACAGATAATATGATGGTCAAGGCAATTGCCTCAACACAACAGACCTTGGCTTAATCTCCGACACCCTATTGGTGCAGCGCACTGACAGGAGAGATCCCTTACCTCAGCCAAGAGTAAGCCCGAAACACTGCTTGATACAGCACCCCCAAACAAAATAGAAAAATCCCTCATGCAGTAAAAAAATTCAACACCAATGTATAATAAATATATTCAATAAAGTTTAAATAGTACATATATCCACAAAATAAACACCATACTGAAAACCCCCCATAGCAATATCATATTAACATTTAATTATGCAAAATGTTTAGCTTCTCACTTAAATTTGTAGCTAATTAAAATAACTAAAAGAATGCCTCTCTCACCACTATACTTCAATGCAATTTGGAAGCTATAACCAGAGACACTAGGTAGAAAACAAGATAAAAACAATGGAAGTCTGAAACTCTGTTATCAAATTTTTTGCCAATATAGTTCCTAAATAAAATAAATTAAAACTTAAAGATAATGTGTCCAAAAGGAAAAAAGTAAAATTATTGATGTTCATAGATAATATCATAATATATATAGAAAATCTTGCAACCCAACAAAAAGTCTGCTGAAAATAATATCTTTAATAAAGCAGAAAGATACAGAATCAATAGCATAAATATTTTATGTTTCTCCACACAAACAATAAATTGGAGGTAAAAGACTTAATAAGAAGTCCCATTTACAACTGAATCAATAAACTTAACCTGGGAGTAAATCTACCAAAGTGGTGAAGACTATATAGTAAAAACCACAGGATATTACTAAAAGATCTAGAAGTCACAAAGAAACTGAAAAAATATCTAAAGCCCCTGAATGAAAGAATAAACATTATTAAAATGGAAATTTACCTAGTTTTACATAATTAATCCAATACTTACAAAAACAACAATGGCATCTTTCCAGAACGTAGAATAAACTTTGAACAATAGCTTATTTTAGATCACAAGCATTCAAAGCAATACCAAAATAAAGGAATCAAATTGCTGGTATCATATGCCTTCCCTGCAAAATTTTTTTCAGAGCTGTGAATTTATAATGTGATATTAAAAGCAAAAGACACACACAGACCAATGAAATCAAACATAGAGACCAGAAATAAATCAATGAATATTTAGATATAGAACACAGAAATAGAGATGAGAAATGCGAAGGGAGAAAAAGCCTTTTTGGTTGTTGAGAAATGGTACATCTGACCTAACATGTCAAAGTCCAGAGTTCAATCTCTAGCACCACATAGTACTCTTGGGTGTAATACTTTTGGCCTCTGATCACTGTAGTGGGTAGCTCTGGTATCTCATGTACCACAACACTAAAATGACCATTGCTGGGAGTGAATCTGGATCCCAGAAACATTGCTGTTGTGCCCTCTAGTTATAAAAATGTGAATCTTTACAGAAACTGATGTTCAGAAAAATATTCTAAGGACTTAAATATCAGATATGATACCATGAAATATCAAAAAACAGTCTAC
The DNA here is from genome assembly GCA_021461705.1 of Cryptotis parvus. Classification (NCBI taxonomy): domain Eukaryota; kingdom Metazoa; phylum Chordata; class Mammalia; order Eulipotyphla; family Soricidae; genus Cryptotis; species Cryptotis parvus. The sequence goes on from JAJIBD010024136.1 coordinate 9,749, forward strand.
TAAACTTCCGGACCTTAAGATCAGAGGTACATTCATATCCCAAGGTAATGGTAAGAGAAAATAAATGAAATATACACAAATAGAATTCCACTGAATTTAGAGATTTACATACATTTATTTCCATATTTGGATCACACCAGTGTGCTATCAGAACCAAAATAGAAACAGAGATAGTGCTGGGAATTTCCTTCTGGCTCTGTACTCAGGAAGCATTCATTCCTTGCAGAGACAGAAGAACTTTATGCTTTTCCTGGATCCAACATGGATCCATTGTAGGAGGGGCAAAGCAAAAACCCATTGCAGAAATATATCCTGGCCCTAGAACTTGGGTGATTTGGCCTAGTTAAAGAAGCTATAATATATCTTTTCTGGATAGATTTTGGGGTCTTTGAGGCAGAAGCTAACCACCAGGGAGGAGACAGAGTAGAAAGTGTAGAGGAGGAACACTAAATCAAAGGGGTTGGGGGCACTGGGCCATCATGGTGGCCCTCTGATGGCAAGTTTGGTGCTGTAGTGTTATGTGTAAAACCCTGTCTTTAACGGGATTATAAAGATTGGTGCCTAAAATAAAATTAAAAGAAGAAAAAGAAATTAAATCACCAAAAAAAAAAAGGCCTCCCAGTCAGACCCCCAGAGGCCCAAAAACCTTATATATCACAACAATAGTCACTTTCAAGGTCTGGACTTCACAGCTCAGCAGAGCCACACAAAATGGAATAGTCGAATTTCAAGCCCAGGTATCCAGGACTAGGTAATGGAATTCACCAGATTCCCTGGGAAGCTGAAGTTGGAGCACCCTCCTCCAACTCAATGCCCTCCAGAAAAGCCTGGTGGGCCCGCCCAGAACTGTGACCAGCTGGGACTGTACATGGGGGTCCCATGTCACACCACCACAAGGCACGCAGGTACTCTATGCCTGCACATTATCTCAAAACCTAATATATTCATCTAAGTGGTATCCCATCGCATTTTCTAGAAATGAAGTGTGTGTGTGTGCACAAGGTGTGGTCTAGGCCACCACCTCAGTAATTGCCAATACAGTGGACTCGAATGGCACAATGGACATTTTAGCATCTCCATTGACTTTTCTCTAACAGCAGGTTCATCGACCTTATTTAGAAAAATAGCTCCAACAACCAAATAGAATGAATTCTTCAGTGTATGAAAAGGAAAATCTCAAATAAACATTGAGGTAAATGTAAAATAAGTGTTGTCAGTAGCTTTAGTAATGGTGGGTCTGGGATTGTGAGTAGAAAACCACTGTGTTTTGGAAACCCAGAAAGGAATCCAAGAGCAGAAACTGGCCAGACTCCACACATCTGCCTAGAAAAAAAACCACGAAGCATGACCTTATCATTACTGTTCCCTTATATGAGCTGTAAGGATCAACATAACTGATGCTGGCTAAGTGAGCAGACATAGGAGGGGGATGGAGGGTGGGAGGGAAATGCAGGTCTCTGGTGGTGGGGGGCACACACTGGTGGTGGGATTGGTGCTGAATGATGAATATTTCCAGAAACTGTATCGTGAAAAAAGTTTGTACTTTGTAAAACACAGTGTTTAAAATAAATCATTAAAAAAATTGTAAGAAGCTAATTGAAACACTGGATATCTGAGAAAATGTTAATATCCCAAATATATAAAGAATACAGAAACAAACAGAAAAACAAAAATCAACTCAATCAAGCTATGTATAAAAGATTTAATCTAGCAATTTTCCAAACAAAATACACAGATTCAGAACTATGTAAAAATGTTTACCAATCGCAGGGCACTTGTCTTATACACAGTCAACATCTTTCTATCCCACACACCATTATTTTCCCTGATCCCTGCCAGGAGTGATCCCTGAGCACTGACAAACATGATCCAAAAAAAAAAAAACATAACACAAAAGTAAACCATATGTAATTTGGAAGTACAAATCAAAAAGTATAGTGATATAATATTTCATACCCCAAGAATGGCCTATTAGGACGCTGGTCCACAAGGCTATATGGGCTTACATTCTAAAGGAATCTTTACTTTTCTTTAGACACAAGGCGCACATGCATTTTTTTTTTTGCAGTAGTTTTCGACACATACATTTATCATTCCTACAGCATAATCAATAAGCTTACATTGGTTAAAAAATATAGACTGCACATATACTGACACTCCTAAAAAATAAAAGCACCAATTTTGTTGGTTAGTTTGATGAGTTCAACCAATAATTCAAGAGAGAATCCGACCTACTGGCACTTTCAGAAAATAAAAGCAGATGGGGCTTAAGTCTATGAAGATAATTTTGCCCTCTCACAATCAGAAAAAAAATTAAAACTTGCCAATATCACAGATAATCAGATATTTTAAAAGTTTACAAAAATTATAAACAAAAGAAATTAAACCTAAAAATATATAACTAATCACACAAGAAAGGCATGTAAATATTAATCCAGGTACTATATTCACGGCATAATATCACACCCTATGTTTTCATGCTAAAGACCTGCCTTTAAAAAAGCAACATATACTCCCATCACCCCCATCAGGTGTATCTCTGATCACAGTGCAGGACCATCCTAAGCCCCTGCCAGAAACCCAGGAAAGTTCAGAGAGAGAAACAGGAAACCACCTACACAGACTCTGCATCCAGACCCCCCAGCACCACCCTCCAGCCTAACCCTTGAACTCCCATTACACTCCAACAGGTGCGTCTCTGATCACAGTGTGGGACTATCACCCCAAACTCAGGCTCAGACCCCAAATTTCAAAACTTTAATCCACAAGATCTTAATCCACAGATATTCTACATAGAGATGTCAGGTAACATAACATTCAACATTCCTTACATCCCACAGAAACTCTGTAAACAGCCCAAACATCATAACTGTACAGCCTATCCACCCAGGACTGTTCAATTTGCAACCTTCAAAGTTAGTAATGGTAAAACAATGCACAACTGCACCAAGCACCACTAATAAAGTCATTAGCCCAGATGACCTAGCAATTACGATGAAATACAATCTTTCTGAAAAGGAATTTTGCGAGGAACTCAGAAATGCATAAGGAGCTCGAAGAAAAAAATGGAGCACAGCGTCAATAAAATACAAGAGGACATGAGAGTAGAAATAAGTTAGAATCCAGACAAAAATACCAACAGAAATGACAGATATCAAAAAAGTGGTAGGTGAAATGAAAATTTCACCGAAAAGTCTCTATAGCAGAGTAACAACTGCTGAAGAAAGAATTAGTGATCTCAAAGACAAGGTGCAGAGACTCTATAGAAAAGAGCAGAAGATGGAAAAAAGACCCACAATTAATGAACCTACAACAAGGGATAATCAGGATGAAGTCAAAAGAAACTACATAAGGATAATTGGAGTCCTAGAGGGGCAGGAAGCAAATCCTGATGAAGAAGCAACTGTCAAGCCATCAGTGCTGAGAAGTTCCCAGAATTAAAGAGTACTTGTTCCAAGATTCAGGAGGCCCAAAGGTACTGGCTAAAAGAAATTCAAATAAGAATACTTCAAGACACATCCTAATTAGAATGATAAAAAATCGTAGAGATGGAATACTGAAAGCAGCAAGATCAAAGAAGGAAATCACATACAAAGGAGCATCCCTAAGATTCACAGCAGACTTTTAAGAAGGAACACTCTAAGTCCGAGGACAATATGGGATATTGTGACAAGATTCAATGAATTGAACACCTCACCAATAATTCTTCACCTGGCTAGAGTCACATTCATATTTGAAGGAAAGTTAAAACTTCATGGACAAACAACTGCTCAGGAACTTCATAGATTCAAAACCAACTTTAAATGGACTGAAGGAACTACTCTAAGGTAAGATAAAACTAAAACCACAACAACCTTATTACAGAAGATGACACAAAATTCCATGACAATAATCTTTCAATGTCAAAGGTCTAAATACACCAATTAAGAGACACAGAGTGGCAAAATGGATTAAAAAAAGAATCCAATATTCTGCTGCCTACAAGAAACTCATCTGAACAATCAGAGCAAACATGGACTCAAAATCTAAGGCTGGAAAACAATTCTCCAAGCAAACAACTCCTCCAAAAAGGCTAGGGGTGACCATAATAGTATCTGACAACATAGACTTCAGGCTGAAAATAGTTCAAGAGAGACAGAAAAGGTCATTTCTTAATATTAAAGGATATGTTCATCAGGAAAAAATCACACTCCTAAACATATATGCACCAAACAAGAGGCCAGAAAAATACTTAAATTGACTTCTAATAGGCTTCAAAGAAGACAAGGACAGTAAAACAATTGTAGTTGGAGACTTCCACACTGCTCTATCAAATCTAGAAAATCCAAGAGACTGAAACTCCCCAAGACAATGCTGTCCATAAAGGAAAAATGGAATAAAGAAGGCTGGTAGATATATACAGGACTTTTCATCCCAAAAGGTCTGAAATAACATTCTTCTCCAGTGCACATGGAACATTCTCCAAGATAGATCACATGCCAAGTCACAAAACATACATCCATATAATCAAGAAGATGGAAATTGTATCCACTATCTTTTCACACCATGATGCACTGAAAATTGAAGTTAATCACACACAAAAATAGAGAGTCAAGCCAAACACCTGGAAACTAAACATCTCACTGTTGATCAACCAGTGGGTCATAGAAGAAATAAAAGGAGAAATCCAAAGATTCCTGGAAACAAGTAAAAATAAGACATGAACTATAAAAATTTGTGGGACACAGCGAAAACAGTGTTAAGAGGAAAATTCATAGCTCTGCAAACATTCATCAGGAAAGAAGAAATGACACAGAAAAATACCCTGACTTCACAGCTCAAAATCTTAAAAAAAGAACAAAAGGAGCCCAACCCAGGCAGAAAGAAGGAAATAATAAAACGGAGAGTGGAAATCAAGGAGTTGGAATCTCATTAAACAATCCAAAAGATTAACAAAACCAAGAGCCAGTTCTCCAAAAAAAAAATAAACAAGATCACCAAACCACTTGCAAGACTCCTAAGGAAAGGGAAAGAAAGAATCCTAATAAATAGAATCAGAAATGAAAAGGGGGACATCATAACAGAAACCACGGAATTCCAAAAGATTATAAGAGATTACTTCAACCATTTGTATGCCATGAAACAAGAGCACCTTAAGAAATGGAAAAATTCCTGAAGTATTATAGCCTCTCCTGACTGAAACAAAATGACCTTCAATACCTGAATAAGCCTGTCACCATCAAGGAAATTGGAACAGTAATTAAAAGTCTGCAAACACAAAAGCTCAGGTCCAGATGGTTTCACCTTTGAATTCTTTCATTAAAGAGTCCATACCAGTACTTTTCAAGATCTTCCAGGAAATAGAAGAAAGAGAAACACACCCAAATAGCTTTTTTGAGACACTTATCACCCGGATACCCAAAGCAGACAGAGACATAAAAAAATAGAAAACTATGACCAATCTTCCTGATGAATACAGATGCTAAGATTATCAACAAAATACTAGCAAACAGAATACAAAGACTCATCAAAATAGTTATACATCATGACCAAGTAGGATTCATTCTGGAAATGCAAGGATGGTTCAATATTTGCAAGTAAATCAGCATAATACACCACATCAATAAGAGAAAATATAAAAAAACATATGATCATATCAATAGACACAGAGGGAACATTGACAAGATCCGACACCCGTTCATGATAAAAACTCTCCATAAAATGGAATCGAAGGAACCTTCCTCAATATAGCCAAAGCCATCTACTGAAAGCCTACATTGAGTATCATTCTTGATGGGGAGTATTGAAAGCTTTACCCTAAGATAGGGGGCAAGACAATGCTGATTCTCACCACTTCTATAAATATAGAAATAATAGAAATCTATAGTAGAGTGACAGGATACAAAAGCAATATCCAAAAGTCAATGGCTTTCCGCTATACAAGTAACGAAAGAGAAGAAAGGGATATAAAGAATTTGATCCCATTCACAATTGTGCCACAGAAAATCAAATACCTAGGAATTGGTTTAACTAAAAATGTAAAGGTCCTATACAAATAGAATTACAAACGCTGCTTCAAGAAATCAAAAGAGGACTCGAGGAAATGGAGACACAATCCCTGCTCATGGATTGGGAGAACTGTCACTTGTCTTCCCATTGTTCACCAATTTGCAGGAGTGGGTACCAGTAATGTCTCCATTCATTGGAATGAGGTCTATTATTGATACTGTTTTGGTATATCATATATACCATGGGTAGCTTGACAGGCTCTGCTGTGTCTCTGGGTTCATCCCAGAGGATCGAGTCTTTATTTCAGACCATCAACCATCCAGACCCAAGGGGCAGAGCCCTTGGGGTATATACAAGCCTGTCTCCTGCCTGCCACCTGCCTATGCAGACAGGCACCACAGCCACACCTGCAACACCTCAAGGGTCAGGTATTGGAAGAATTAACATTCTTAAAATGGTAATATTCCCTAGACCTTTATACAAATTCAATGTGGTCCCTAAGGATATCCATGACATTCTTCAAAGAAGATGACCAAACATTCTTGAAATTTGTGCAGAATAAGAAAACCCTCAAGTATAGCTAAATCAATACTTGGGAAAAAGAATATAGAAGGTAACACCTATCTCAACTTCAAGCTGACTGAAAAGCAGTAGCAATTAAAACAGCATGGTATTGGGATAAAAACAGAACTTTAACCCTATGTAACAGAGTTGAGTACCCTCACGCCCATCCTAAACACACGATAATTTATCTTTGATAGCCGATACTATTTTTTTTTTTTTTTGCTTTTTGGGTCACCCTGGCGATGCTCAGGGGTTACTCCTGGCGATGCTTAAGGGTTACTCCTGGCTCTGCACTCAGGAATTAATCCTGGCAGTGCTGGGGGGGTCACCATATGGGATGTCGGGGTTCAAACCTGGGTCAGCAACTTGCAAGACAACCGCTCTACACACTGTGCTATTTCTAAGGAACCTAAAAAAGTAAAAAAATATGTAATGGAGCAAGGAACACCTCTAAACCAAGTGCTGCTTGGAAAACTGGGCAGCTACTTGTAAAGAAATGAATCTGGACCTCTGTCTAACACCATGCACAAAAGTCAGATCAAAATGGATGAAAGATCTCAATATGAAACCTGAATCCATAAATACATTGAAGAAAACAAAGGAAAAAACCCTCCACGACATTGAAGCTAACGATATCTTCAAAGATGAAACACCATTAACAAAGCAACCAGAAGCAAAGATAAACATAGAGTACTACATGAAACTAAAACGCTTCTGCACCTCAAAAGAAACAGTGAACAAAATAAAAAAGACAGTCAATAAGTGTGGGAAAGAATATTCACCCAATACTCATCTGATAAGTGGTTAATATCCAGGAAATATCAGGCACAGGGATATATGTATATATATATATATATATATATATATATATATATATATATATATGCTTCACAAAAAGGAAACAGCTAACTCCATCACAAAATGGGGAGAAGAAATGAACAAAAACATTGACAAAGAAGAAATTTGAATAGCCACAAGGCATATGAAAAAATGCTCATCATTGCTAATCATAAGGGAGATGCAAATCAAAACGACACACCTTACACACATAGACTGGCACATATCCATAAGGTCAAGAGCAAACGGTGCTGGTGCAGATGCAGTGAAAAAGGGAATCTCATCCATTGTTGGTGGGGATGTCAACTGGTACAGCCTTTTTGGAAATCAATAGACATTCCTCCAAAAACTAGAAACTGTACTTCCATATGACCCAGCCCCATTCACTCTCAATGGAACAAACATCTCTGAATTCAGCCGTTATGTGTACTTAGCTCGAGAAGTCAACATGATGAACGACCTAAAACCTGAGCTGCGCAGGGAGGAAGAATGCGGCATGGAATGCCTTCAAAGGCATAGAAGAAATAGCTAAAAGGACAAAGAACCTCTGGCTCAGGTCACATCTCTTCAACTCCACCATTCTCCCTGCCTTAACATACGCCTCAGAGACCTGGGCCCTACGAAAGCAGGATGTGAATGCTATTCGGGTCTCCCAGAGAGGAATCAAAAGAGCTATGCTTGGAATATCACGCCTCACTCAAGTGAGAGAAGGAATGCGGAGTTCTGACCTCAATCACTATTCCAGAATCAGAGACGCTGTCTCGTTTGCCAAGGCATTGAAAATCAGATGGGCTGGACATGTAATGCGATTTGGAGACAACTTCTGGACTAGAGCCATTACCAACCAGATTCCACGGGATGTCAAAAGATCACGTAGCCACCCACCTACAAGATGGTCAGACTTCCTTGTAAAGACCCTGAAGGAACGGTTTGAGGCTCTTCATATTCCTGAATCAACCAGATGCCATTGGGCTACATTGGCACGTGATAGGGTCAGATGGAAATGTTACTGGTGCCCGCTTGAGCAAATCGATGAATTAAAAAATTCAAGTGATCAAGTGATGACCCAGCCAACCACTCTGGGAATATAACCTGGGAATCAAACACACATACACACACACACACACACACACACACACACACACACACGCACACACACACACAGCAGAAACACCATCTGCACCTTTATTTTCATAGCAGCACTATTCATAATAGCCAGAATATAGAAACAACCAGAGTGCCCGAAAAAAAATGACAGGATAAAGAAACTTTGATACATCAACACAGTGGAATACTATGCAGCTGTTAGAAAAAAGGAGGTTATGAAATTTGCCTATAAATAGATGGACATGGCTAGGATCATGCTGAGTGAAATTTGACAGATGGAAAATTAGTCAGAAGGAAAAGGACAGATATCAAATGCCTACATATTTTTGTGGAATACATATATCGCATATTGCAAATCACATATCGTTTATCATGATATCGTATATTATATTATAGGAAAGAAAGAAAGAAAGGAAGGAAGGAAGGAAGGAAGGAACGAAGGAAGGAAGGAAGGAAGGAAGAAAGGAAGGAAGGAAGGAAGGAAGGAAAGAAGGAAGGAAGGAAAGAAGGAAAGAAAGAAAGAAAGAAAGAAAGAAAGAAAGAAAGAAAGAAAGAAAGAAAGAAAGAAAGAAAGAAAGAAAGAAAGAAAGAAAGAAAGAGAAAGAAAGAAAGAAAGAAAGAAAGAAGGAAGGAAAGAAAGAAAGAAAGAAAGGAAGAAGGAAAGAAAGAAGGAAAGAAAAAAGAGAGAAAGAAAGAAAGAAAGAGAGAGAGAAAGAAAGAAAGAAAGAAAGAAAGAAGGAAGGAAGGAAGGAAGGAAGGGAAGGAAGGAAGGAAAGAAAGAAAAGAAGGAAGGGAGGAAGGAAAGAAACAAAGAAAGAAGGAAACAAACAAACAAACAAACAAACAAACAAACAAACAAACAAAGAAACAAAGAAAGAAACAAAGAGGGCCGGAGCGATAGCCTAGCGGTAGGGCGCTTGCTTTGCACCACGGCCGGCCTGTGCCGCCCGGGTTCGATCCCCGGCATCCCATATGGTCCCCCAAGCACTGCCAGGAGTGATTCCTGAGTACAGAGCCAGGAGAAACCCCTGAGCGTCGCTGGTGTGACCCAAACAGCAAAAAAAAAAAGAAAAGAAACAAAGAAACAAAAAAGCTAAGAAAGAAACAAAAAACAAAGAAACAAAGAAAAAGAAAAAGATGCAGCCATCTCAAGTGTTTTTCTAGAGCAGAAATGAAAGAATGAACAACATCGGGTATCAGTTGAAGGAAAGAAAATATAAACATCAGAAGTAAAAGAGAATATGAAGATAACCAAATCTGCCATTGGGTTTATGGAAAAAAAAAAATAATAAAAAATTAGATTTTAATTTAATTTTTTATTATTTTATTTTTCCATAACCTCAATAAAATAATAAAAATTAAATTAAAATAATTAGATTTTAATTTAATTTTTATTATTTTATTTTTTCCATAAACCTAATGGCAGATTTGGTTATCTTCATATTCTTTTTTACTTCTGATGTTTATATTTTCTTTCCTTCAACTGATACCCGATGTTGTTCCATGGGCACTGGTGGAGGGACGGGTGCTGGAACACTGTATGACCAAAACCCAAACATGAACTTTTTAATTGTATATCTTTTTATGTGTATATCTCACGGTGGTATAATAAAATACTTAAATAAATAAATAAATAAATAAATAGATAGATAAATAAATAAATAAATAAATGAAAGAAAAGAAAAGGACAGATATAGAATGACTGCATTCATTAATAGGATATAAATAGATACCAGTGTTTTACTAAATGTGTGAAATGGTAATGGCATATTAAAACTCACCATTGAATATACACAAAGAGACTTAAGTGATAAACTCTAAATATCTGCAGGGCTAGTCACAATGTGTAAAACAAGAGGGAGAGAGATGCAGAGACAGAGAGAGAGAGACAGAGAGAGAAAGAGAGGAAACAGGGCTACCTGCTGTTGAGGCAGCCTGGGGTGGGTGGGAGGGGTGGGGTACATTGGTGGTGGAAATGGGGTACTGGTGGAGGGATGGGTGCTGGAATACTGTATACCAAGAACCGATTGTGAACACCTTTGTAATTGTATGTCTCACGGTGGTATAATAAAAAAAATTTTAAAAAAAAATCATTAGAGGCAGCATTGTCCTAACCAATGGAGCTGTTGTAATTCTCATTGTTCACTTTTGATTCTTTTATTCAGGCCTTTATTACACTAGTTTATCATCACTGAAACCTAGCATTTCAGCACACAAATCTATGTCACAGAACAGTAGCAATATGTGAGGGAAGGTGAGAGTACTGTTAATATAATCACTCACCAGTAATTGAGTATAACTGCCAAATAATAATCTGCAATGCATAAAGTGCAATTATTTTTTAATATTTTATTACACCACCATGAGAGATACAGTTACAAAGATGTTCAGGTTGGGTTTCAGTCACACAGTGTTCAAGCAGCCATCCCTCCACCCGTGCCCATTTCCCACCACCAATGTCCCCGATTCCCTCCCCCCTCCCCTAGCCTGCCTCTAAGGCAGGTTCTTTATCTCTTTTCTCTCTTTCTCTTTCTATCTCTCACTCTTTCTTCCTTCTCTTACACATTGCGTATTGCAATACATACATTTAGAGGTTATCATGTGTATCTTTTTGCCTGTAATTAATGCTCAGTTCTAGGTTGGTATTATCACTTTGGACAATTATATGCACACTGTTCCATTCTTCTTGCCTAATCTCTGACTCCCACATGTTTGTGGTAATTTCCACTTTTGACAAGACCTCCTGAAGCATGTTTCACCTGACCTTGTATATTGGTATCATGTTACATATATATGTATATATACATATATTTATGTATATATACATAAATTCATTATATATTATATATAATATATATTATATATTGCATAAATGCTATATATACATATATGCATTTATTTACATGATCATGTAAATAAATACAATCATTCTATATCTCTTTTTCCTTCTGGCTAATTTCACTCAACATAATCCTTTCTATGTCCATCTATTTATAGGCAAATTTCATTACTTCATTTTTCCTAACAGCTGCATAGTATTCCATTCCGTAGATGTACTATAGTTTTTTTATCCAGTCATCAGTTCTAGGGCACTCTGGTTGTTTCCAGATTCTGGCTATTGTGAATAGTGCTGCTATGAAAATAAATGTGCAGATGGTTTTTCTACTTTGTGATTTTGGCTTCCCAGGGTATATTCCCAGGAGTGGTATGGCTGGGTCCAATAGGAGCTCAATTTCTAGTCTATGGAGGAATTTCCATATTGATTTTCAAAAAAGGCTGTACCAGTCTACATTTCCTTGGTGAGTTTCAGTCTTGTCAATCTATTGAGTTGATAAAGCAGTGCTGAAGTCTCCAACTACTATTGTGTTACTGTCAATGTCTTCTTGGAAGTCTATTAGCAGTTGTTTTAGGTACTTTGCTGGCCCCTCTTTCGGCCAGCAAAATATAAATAAATAAATTATTGACTTAACCATGGTATTCATGGACAACAATGTTCATTTTAAGTTTTTCAAATTGTAAATTTAGTTTATGCAAATAATTTATACTTTGAATATCATTTTGGCATCAGTAACACAAAATTGCTTCATTATACTTTTTATTTGAAACATATCTTAGAGCATTTATTCATCAAAATATCGAATAGTTCTCTTTGTTTTTACTTTGTAGTATTCTGTATGGGAATTAATTAATTTTGATTTATGCCTGAGAGTAATATTGAAAACTGTTCAATTAGGAAATAATTCAGCACATCAAATAGTGCTAAAAACTAATAGAAACTCTTAATTATCTTACTATCTGCAATACGTAACGCAAAGTTGATCAAATAATTCAAATATTTCAAAACATGTAGTTTCAAGTTTATAAAACAGACCGGATGAATATTTTTTTTTTCAGTTTTTCTCCTGACATGAGAAAGATAAAGTTAACACTCATGAACTTTTCTAAAATTTAAAATAAAAATGCCTTGGTATTTAATAAGAAAATCCATCTTATTTTTTCTTGAAAAAATGTTTTGTCTAAAACATAGTACTAGTACTGAGACATAACATATCTTGCTTCATTAGCTTCCTCCACATATACTCTTAGTCACGTGTTATATTGTACTATGACTTTCAATTTCATACCTCCAATTTCTTTTAGCCAGAATGTTAGTTAACTGTATACAAATACACAAATATACCAAGAATGATAAACATGCTACATGTACTCTTTTGGGTTCTCTTCTCTCTTAATCTTTTGTAAGCATTGCATAGATATAGGTATCTAACATATATTTGTATTAAGGGCATGATATACTTTTTAATTTATTAACTTTAAATGCCAACTGATGAGATATTCAGGTAAAATCATTATAGGTAAAATACACATCAAAGTTATACATATTCAGTACCTTTTTTTTTTCTTTTTTTGCTTCTTGGGTCACACCCAGCGTTGCTCAGAGGTTCTCCAGGCTCTGCATTCTGGAACTACTCCTGGCAGTGCTCTGGGGACTATATGGGATGCTGGGGAATTGAACCCAGGTTGGCGGCATGCAAGACAAATGCCCTATCTGCTGTTCTATGGCTTCGGCTCTTATTCAGTATCTTTTGAATAGCCTGAAGTTTTTCATGAATTGTATTATTGTTATATCACTTAAATGTAGATACCTAGGAATAATTATTCACTGTATACTTTAAATTATGTTCTGATGCTTTAAAATTAGAATGAGTTCTTACATATTTTTCTTGTATGTATGTTCCTGTGATATATAGAGCAGCTTCAAACATTTAATAGAATAAACACAATTACTTTAAAGAAAAATAGAAGAAAAAATAAATCAAAGTTGACTTGTATTTTATTTGCTAGACTCAACACAATTTGAGTTTTTGTATGTTTGCTTGCTTTTATGATTGTTTATTTGTTTGTTTTCTAACTCCAGATGTTGCTTGGTTTATTTCTGGGTCTAAGCTCAGGGATCACTCCTGGCAAAGTTCGGGTACCATATATGGTGCTGGGATGAAATCCAGGTTGGCCTCAGAAAATGTCTTACTGGGGCCGGGCGCGATAGCCCAGCGGGTAGGGCATTTGCCTTGCACGCGGCGGGCCTGTGCCAGTCCGGGTTCGATCCCCGGCATCCCATGTGGTCCCCCGAGTACCGCCAGGAGTAATTCCTGAGTGCAGAGCCAGGAGAAACCCCTGAGCATTGCGGGTGTGACCCAAAAAGCAAAAAAAAAAAAAAAAAAGTCTTACTGCCTCTACTATCACTATGCTCCAGCCTGTTTTGTTTATTTGCCCATTTTGTTTGTCTCGCTTTAGTACTGACTCTGGTGCTCAAGGTTTACTCTTAGCTCTACACTCAGGGATTATACCTGGAGGTGGTTGGGTGCTGTATGGGAAGTCTGGGGTCAGAAGCTGGTAGACTACATCAAGGCAAGAGTCTTACCTGCTATACTGTCACTCTGTCCTAAACTTGAATTTTACTCATTATTTTGTTTTTTAACCACACCCAAATCTGCTTAGGCCTCTACTAAGCTCAGCCTACTGTGAAAGTATAAAACTCTCCTGTTTGAATCATAACAAATGATAAAATCTTATTGTTAATTTTATTATTTTACTATTTTATTATAATTTAATTTGTTTTAAAAAAGCATTTATGGGGATTACTTTACAGACAAAAGAGAACTATAGATTTTATTCATGAATTGGACTTCATAAGCAGAGAATTGAAAATGAGATATTTAAAATGTTTAAGGCATACTTGTTTTAATATGAGACTAAATTAAGTTAAAATATTCACTAAAGATGCCTATCAATGTGTGTATAAAATATTAGACAATGTCAAGAATTACTATAATTTAAAGGTCATGAAATCCCTTTCTTAGAGAAATTAAATTTAATTTGACAGTTTCCCTTATAATTCTAATTAAATCTAATAGATATTTTTGTAAGGAAAGAGATGAGAAAATTAAAAATTGTATAGTAAATTAAAATAGGCAAAATTATATATGAAAATACACTGCAATAAGATATAAAAACTTCACAATCAATCCCTGGTATCCCATATGGTCTCCTGAGCACCGCCAAGAGTAATTCTTGAGCAAAGAGCCAGGAGTAACCCCTGAGTATTACCAGGTGTTACCCCAAAATATAAAAAAATCCAATTGATCATTAGATGATTCATTTATATTCTCCTGTAATAAACGACTATTGAATCACAAGGATAAACAATGATAGCCGCCTTCTCTCTTCTAAGTCATATTCTTTTTACCTCTAAAATTTTGTAGTTTCAATGTGTGTTTTTGCATCACTTGTATCACTTGTCTTCCCGCTGTTCATCAGTTTGCTTCAGCAGACACCAGTGACGTCTCCATACATCCTGTCACATGCTAGTGTGGCACAAGGGAAACTGCTCGCTCCAGGAACATGAAGAGTCTTGAACCATTTGTTCAGGTCATGGGAATGCGATCTATAATTGTTATTTGTTTTTTGGTATATCAAATATGTCACGGGTAGCTTGCCAGGCTCTGCCGTGAGAATGAGATACTCCTCTTATAGTAGTCTCTCATCTTGTGCATGTATTGATGAACCTTGCGTCTACAAAGCGACTGCACAAAATGGAAAAGATTTTAGGATAAGTAATAGTTTTTTCTTCATATTAACACAATACCATATTTTCATTTGTAAAATATTAGTTGTTATTTTCATTATGTAATTAGTTTACAACATTTGGAAAGTAAATCAACAATTCTTTTTAAATTCTGTTGTTTGCACTCACACTTGTGTGTCACTTCCTGTTACTGACACACATAGAAAAAAACCCACCACTTCCTGTGGTGTTTGGGAAATCATGTAATACTGGGGACTGAAATAGTTTGTCTGCTTGCAACATATGTGCTGCAGATCCTACCACTCTCTGATCTATTTAACTTATCTCTTTTATTGGGTTATTTGTTTCTCTATCATTGAGATATGAGTGTCTCATGTAGTTTAGATAATAATCTTTTATGAATTCTTCAATATGTATATTTTTTTCTTAATTTGTGCTTTGTTTTATCATTTTTTTAATTCAAGAAGTATGTTTGTTGTCACACTTGGCTGTATTCTGGGTTTACTCCTGACACTATACTCAAGGACTATTCTGATGGTACTCAGAAGAACATATTTGGTACAGGGGATTGAAGTGGGTTCTAGCAAGAGCAAAGCAAGAAAATATCCTCCTATAATATCGCTATGACTCTCATGAAGTATTTTATATTTAAGTACACTTACAAATTATCCCTTTGTTGCTGTATTAAAAAAGTCAACACATTAATAGGTATATAGACTGATTGTTATGTGTGCTGTTACAATTGTATTATTTATAATCTGAATTAATGTTCATGATCTATTTTGATTTAGTTTTCTGAAGTCTGTGTTTAGTAATTTCCTAGTTATTCTAACACAACTTTCAATATTAACTTCAAAGTTATAGGGGTTTAATTTTTCTCCATATTTTGTTTAATGCAAATTTCATTGCATTTATTGTTTCCACTGTATCCTACAAATTTTAATTAGCTCCATTATATTTTTTATTTATTTCAAATACATTTTAATTTATCTTGCAATTTCTTTTGTGAAAGCTCTGTTATTTAGATTGTTGTTTAAACTCTAGTTTTGAAATTTTATAATTATGTATGACTTTATTTTTATTAAGGTATTAACATGATCAATTTTAGTAAAAACTTCAAATTTTCAGAATATAGCTTGATCATAATGTGTATTCTACTACTGTCAATGTAGTACATAAATGAATGTAGTACTCAGATGACAATTATATTTAGTTAATAGTGCTTTGCATGGCTTTATTTAACTTTACTTGCAAACTATGCCTGTTTGTTGAAATCTCAAAGAGTCATACATAATTATAAAATTTCAAAACTAGAGTTTAAACAACAATCTAAACTCTTTGAAATCTCAAAGAGTTCAACAAACAGGCATAGTCTGTTGGGGTGGGTTTCAAAGATTTGTTGAAATCTCCATATGAGAATGGCTTCATATTCATTTCTCATTGCAATTTATTGGTTTTGCTTGAATTACTTTAATATTCTATAGCTAGATGCATATATACTAAGAATTATGTCCTCCCGAGAGTTTATCCCCTTAGCAACTATAAAACATTCTTGTTTATAACCTTTCTCTGCTCATTAATTTTTAAATTTAATTTTATTGGGATAGGTGAGCCACATTGGTTTGTCCTAGGGGCTTACTTCTGGCTCTGTGCTCAGGGATCTCTACTGATGGTGCTTAGGGTGCTACATACAGTGTTGGAAATTAAACTGGAATTGACAAGATAAGTGCCTTAAGCTTGCATTATCTCATTAAACATCTGTTCTCTATAAAAATATCAATAAGCTTATCCTTACTTATTTTAATTAGTGTTTTTACTCCTATTTACTTCTAATCAAAATGAACTTTTAATTTAAAGTTGGTTTATTATAAACACAATAGGTAGGGCTTATTCTTTCTATATCCTGGCAATATTTTATAAGTGGAATATGCAGGCCTAGCAAACCTTAAAAAATCATCTTAACATGCTTATATATATCATTATATAATTGTTGAAATTCATTTTACTCATACATACGTAGATAAATACAGTTTTTAAAATAAATTACTATAATATTAGAAACATTTTATTTGATACATATTTAAGAGTTTCTGACCTGTATCATCTTAATTCTATCTGAAGAATCTTTTTTAAAACTTGAGACTCTTTCTTTTTATTGAGATTTGAACCACTCTTTGTCTGTGTTCAGGAGGATAATAATGGCTATGAATTCAAGGCTTTCTCCTAGAGTACTAGTCAGACATGTGCCAGACAAGTGTCTTACCAATTGTGCTCTCTCCAGAGGAAACGTGACACTGTTGACAACAGATTCAAGTTTTTGCTGATCTCAGTATCTATTTTTCTTTCAATTATGAAGAATGATTTCTTTATGCAAATTATGTAAAAGTTTGCAAAATTTTGCACTAGTGTTTTAGTATCTTTTTTTAATATTTCACTTTACTCCCTTTTTCTTGCATTGTTTTTAGCAGAAGTTACACTGCAATTTTAAATCTGTACCTTCATCGATAATGTATTCACTGAAACAACCCTAATTCCTCAGAATTTTCTTACATGATTATGGGAGGGACTGCAAAAACATACATGTTTCTTTATTTTTATATTGCTTTAAAATTATATGCGCATGTTTCATTTAGAATTTTTTTTATATTTTGTGATATCTGAGCTTATCAAAACTGTAATTTTGTATCAGCTATTATGTTGAGAATTTTTAATTTGTAAATATTTGAAATATTTATTTTTTTCTTATCTTCTTTTGTGTTCTTATGCATATGTTGTACATTGTGTAGTTTTATTAGAGTTTCTTTTTATATTCTGACAATTTTCATTTCCTATTTTCCATTCAGGGTGAGATAATTTCATCAAAATATCTCAAGCATCACTTGATCACTTGATCAATTAAATCCCGTTATTCATCGATTTGCTCGAGCGGGCGCCAGTAACATTTCCATTGGACCCAATCACGTGCCAATGTAGCCCAATGGCATCTGGTTGATTCAGGAATATGAAGAGCCTCAAACTGTTCCTTCAGGGTCTTGACAAGGAAGTCTGACCATCTTGTAGGTGGGCGGCCACGTGATCTATCTCAAGCATAGAAAAATCTTTCTTCAGCTTTGGCCAGTGTACTAATAAGCTCATCAAAGTCATTCTAATTTCTGTTGAAGTATTTGTAGTTGCAAGCAATTCTCTTTGATCCATATTAAGATTTCTATTTCTCTGGCTATATTGTCCATCTGTTCTTTCATGCTCAATATTAAATCCATTAAATAACTTTGCATATTAACCATAGTTAATTTAAATTCCTACTCTGAAATTCAATATCTATACCTTAGCTGCTTTTTTTTTTGTTTGTTTTAAATTCTTTATTATACCACCGTGAGACATACAATTACAAAGGTGCAATTGGTTCTTGGTAATACAGTATTCCAGCACCCATCCCTCCACCAGTACCCCATTTCCACCACCAATGTACCCCACCCCTCCCACTCACCCCCAGGCTGTCTTAATAGCCGATAGCCCTGCTTCCTCTCCTTCTCTCTATCTCTGCATCTCTCTCCCTCTTCTTTTACACATTGTGGCTAGCCCTGCAGATATTTATTCATTTATTTATTTTTTCCACCTTTTCTCCTTTTTTTTAATTGAAGGATGCTCATGTAGAGTCCTGGCTCCACAGGGTTCCAACATGCACCCTCCACCCGAACCCATCTCCCATCACCAACGTCCCGTCTCCCTCACCCCTCCCGAATCCCAACCACCAGGCGGGCTCTATATGTCATCTCCTTCCTCTGTATATCTCCCTCTCAGCAAACCCTCCTGCTGTTCGCAGGAATGCAGTGTACCAAAAAACATCATTGTTTCACCACCCTAGTGGCCCGCCGCGGCCGCTTGCGGCCGCGTGACCTGGGCTCGAACTGGTTTTGCTGGTCCTCTGGTCGTGGGGCATTCTCCCAGCGTCCGGACAATGAAAATGATGGCTAGTGTGATGGACGAGTCCCATCCGGCTGCTTCCGGGACCCCCCGGAGGCGACGGGCCCACTCCCAAAGCCCATCTGCCCTCCTCGGGGTTCCATAGTCCCTTAGCTGCTTTTAATACTTGTTCATTTTCTTGGTGATTGTCAACTATTTTTGTATACCTTGCAGTTTTAATAAGCAATAACAACTACTGTAAAAGTTTTTTTTTTCAATTTGTAACATGAAGGACAGTGAAAGGAATGAGAAGTATTCTAATGTCCTGTAATTAGTGTCACCCTTTATATATAAGCATGCTTAGAGTCTGTGACCTTTGTGAAAGGATTTAAAAAATTTCTTTCCTACTTACTTAGGTAAGGGAAAGTGATTAAAGTGAACTGAGATTTTATATTTCCATTCTCCAGGTTATTTAAGACTAAGTGATACCCAAGCTAATTATGATAGGCTTATCAGTTTATTCTTATTAAGAACAGAGTTCTCTGACTTATTTTTAAATGGTTATTTCCTCTATTTAATGGTGGGAAATCTGGCCCAGCTCCTTAAAGTCCTGTTATAGGCCACACTTTGTGATTGGCTTTCTCTGGAATATTTTGTTCTAGAATTGTCCATATTGAGCTCTCAGTGATTATTTAAATAATAATAATTTAGATATCCCTATCCTTATATAATTAATGTTGTAGTTTCTGTCCATAATCTTTAAATTTCTGCTCTGATGAGTCACAGTTATGTCTTCTCTTTGACATTTCAATATTGGAACAGGATTTTGTTGGGGCTTACTTTCTCTTTGCCAGGGTTGCAAACCTCCACCCAGAGACCCGCTGCCAGCCTCATTGGCACACGAGAACCAGTGGCTGGATTTCCAGAATTCGTCTCCATTAAACATTTCCATGACCTGAAATTGATCCCATTGGGAGTCGGCACCGTGAAAACTGGCAAAGGCTACCAAGCAAGGGTTATGCTTTATTTATTTATTTTTCTTTCTGGAGAGCTGGTTGCTGAAGGTTGATCAACACCCCCACACTGGCCTGTCCAAGTGTTGCTTGGAGGGAAAGAGGGGCCACAGTGATGGAAGGAGAAAGAGGTGCCGAGCACCCCAGGAGAGCAAACCTGAAAGGGGCAGCTTCTGTTTGCAATGCAGAGAGGATCCAGCAGACGACAGGTCCTGCTTAAGAATGAATCAGATGAGATTCTGCTTCCTTAAACACCGCAGCCGAAGTGCAGGATCGCAGCGAGGGATCTCACAGACATGGGGCAGAGCTGCTACTGGATCTCCCTGTGCCCAGACGCTCACAAGGTTCCCAGCAGGGATGGTGGGGTCTAGCCCTGGCTGGCCACCCCAGAAGAGCCTCGCAACAAGCAAGACGACTCCCACTCCATGAGGGCCTCCATTTTCCACATCCGGACTTCCCCCTCGTCAGAACTCCACCCAGCAAACCAGCCTATCACAGCCCGGCTCATCAGCCACTGGATTTAGAGATGACTCCAAGAGTATGCTACCCACACGGCAGAGCCTGGCAAGCTACCCGTGTCATATTTGATATGCCAAATACCAGTAACAATTATAGACCTCATTCCCATGACCTGATGGAATGGTTTGAGGCTCTTTATGTTCCTGGAGCAAGCAGATGCCCTTGGGCTCTAACTAGCATGAGACAGGACATATGGAGATGTTACTGGTGCCCGATTGAGCAAATCGATGATGAACGGGAAGACAGTGATTGACAGTGATTGACTTTCTCATTGTGAATCCAAGAAGATGTTGAGTTTTCAATCTCTACATTTTTAATGATTGTTAGGACTGAGCTCTGTACATGTTTAACTAAAAGCTGAAATTCCCACAATATTGATTCATACATGTATTATATAATTATCTGAAAGTTTAAAA
This sequence comes from Cryptotis parvus, assembly GCA_021461705.1. Classification (NCBI taxonomy): domain Eukaryota; kingdom Metazoa; phylum Chordata; class Mammalia; order Eulipotyphla; family Soricidae; genus Cryptotis; species Cryptotis parvus. The sequence goes on from JAJIBD010024136.1 coordinate 30,682, forward strand.
TATATTTATTAAAACAGAATAGATAAACATAGTTCTTAGTTTATAAAATATTGTGTCTAGTAAACCTGTCTCTTCAAACACTGCTGGGAACTTACCGTCCTCCCTCAAAAGAGAGAAAAATATAAAGGGACCCCATTTGAATTTTAATGAATGTTACTACACAATATGGTCCATTGATTAGAGAGAGCTTAAGTAATGACAAAATCCTAAATCTAAAATATTTTATTCAGCATTCTTTGGTTAGAGGATTTCTAGTAACTGACAGAAATGTGCTTCCATAAGGAAATTTTTTTTAGTTATGTTTCTCTTCTTTCATCTCATTGATAATTATCAGAACAAAACAGTGAGAAAAGTAATGTGTGAAACAGTGTCTATTGACAGTATTAAAATATTGCACTATTGACACGCTTAAAAAAGTATATGTGCCGACTTCCTCCCAGCTCCCGCCTACACTTCCCATCCTCCCTGCCAAGTGTGACTGTGCCCCAGGCAACCTGCATAAACACTCAGTTCCAGGATAAATGCAGGAACTTTCACCAATGGGGCTGAGGCGCACGAGCCTCGGAACTGCCACCAGATCACTTCCTTCAAGCTCCGTTGATGCTTTCCATCATTCCTACCAGCAGTGTCTGTGCCCCAGCACCCTGAAGAAACACTCAGGAACCACCCACTGACATCCCAAAATTCAAAACCGTGCAGATGTGCTAGCATCCACATGACCTACTTACTATTTATCTTACCTGAGATACCAGTGAACATTCATCCCTGCATTCCTTGCCACCCATCCCAAACTCTGCAAACAACCCAGGCACCTACGAACTGTACAGCAGAGCCACCAAGAACACACATTTGCAACCTACAATAGTCATTATGGTTAGCAACGCAGAACTCCATTAAGCTCAGTGAGAGAAATCACTAGCCCAAATGAGCCAAGCAATAATGTTGAGCTATATCTCTGATAAGGAATTTCAAAGGAACTGTTGAGGATGCATAAAGAACTCAAGGAATCAATGGAATAAAAATAAATAAAATACAAAAAGGACATGAGAGCAGAAATGAGCAAATTGCAGACCAAAATACAAGCAGAAGTGACAGATATTAAAAATGTGGTAAGTGGAATGAAAAACACACTGGAAGGCCTCCAAAGTAGAGTAACAATTCCTGAAGAAAGAATTAGTGATCTCGAAGACGAGGTCCAAAGATTCTCTAGACAACAGCAGAAGATGGTAAAAAAGACTCATAAAAACGAGCAGACTACCAGAGATAATCGGAATGAAGCCAAAAAGAAAAACATACAGATCACTGGGGTCCAAGAAGGGCAAGAATAAAACCCTGATGAAGAAGAAACTGTCAAAGCGATAATTGCTGAGAAGTTCCCGAACTGAAGAATGCATGCTCCCAGATTCAGGAGGCCTGGAAGATATCAGCTAAAAGAAACTGCAGTAAGAATACTCCAAGCCACATCCTAATTTGAATGACATAAACAATAGATAGAGATAGAACACTGAAAACAGCAAGATCAAAGAAGGAACTTACATACAAAGGAGCATCCCTGAGATTAAAGCAGACTTCTCAGATGAAACACTTCGAGCCCAAAAACAGTGATGGAATATTGTGAAAAGGCTCAGTGAACTGCAGACCTCACTGAGAATTCTTTTCCCGGCTATACTTCCATTCAGATGTGAAGGAAAGATACACAATTTCACGGATAAACAACAACTCAGGAACTTCATAGACTCAAAACCAACTTTTAAAAGAATTGAAGGGTCTACTGTAAAATACGACAGAACCTAAAAACACAACAAGTTTAAACAGAAAGATGGCACATAATCCAATGACAATAATCACTCTCAACATCAACTGTCTAAATGCACCAATTAAGAGACACAGAGTGGCAAAATGGATTAAAAATCTAAACCTAACATTCTGCTGCCTATGAGAAAGACATCTGAATAATCAGAGCAAACAAGGACTCAAAGTCAAAGGCTGGAAGACCATTCTCCACACAGACAACTCCTCCAAAAGGCGGGTGTGACCATACTAGTATTGGATAATATAGACTTCCAGGCTGAAAAAGGTTAGAAGGGACAATGAAGGCCATTTCTTAATAACTGAAGGGTGTGTAAATCAGTAAGAAATCACATTACTAAACATATATATACCCAATGAGGGGCCAGAAAAATACTTAAAGAACTGTTAGTAGACCTCAAAGAAGACATTAACAGTAGCACAATAATAGTTGAAGACTTCAACATTGCTTTATCAATATGGATGGATCGACGAGACTGAAACTCAACAGGGAAACACTGGAAGAGAGCTGGTTGATATATACAGGGCTTTTCATCACAAAAAAAAACCAACTACACATTTTTCTCCTGTGCACATGCAACATTCTCCAAGATAGACCACATGCTGAGCCATAAAACATACCTCAATAAAATAAAAAGATAGAAATTGTGTCAACTAGCTTTTCAGGTCACAATGCACTGAAAATAGACATTAACCAGATACAGAAGCAAGGAGTCAGCCCAAACATGTGAAAACTGAACAGTTCACTGCTGAACAACTAATGCGCTCGTAGAAAAAATCAAAGGGCAATCCAAAGATTCCTGGAAACAAATGAAAATGGATACACCAACTATCAGAACTTTTAGGACATGGTGAAAGCAGTGTTAATAGGAAAGTTCATAGCTCAGCATGCATTCATCAGGAAAGAAGAAAGGGCCCAGATAAATAAGCTTACATCACAGCTCAAAATATTAGAAAAAGATCAACAAAAGGAGCACAACCCAGGCAAAAAGAAGAAAATAATAAATCAATGAGGTGAAAACAAAAAAAAAAAACAATCCAAAAGATTAATGAAACCAAGAGTTGGTTCTTTGAAAGGATAAACAAGATTGACAAACTACTGGCAAGACTTGTAAGGACAAGGAAAGAGAGCACTCAAGTAAATAGAATCAGAAATGAAAAAGGGGACATCACAACCGAAACCACATAAATCCAAAAGATCATCAGAAATTACTTTGAAAATCTGTATGCTATGTAACATGAGAACCTTGAAGAAATGGATAAATTCCTGAAGTCCTATAACTTCCCATGGCTGAAACAAGAAGACCTGCAATACCTGGATAAGCCTATCACCAACGAGGAAATTGAAACAAAAATGAAAAGTCTGCCCAAAACAAAAGCCCAGGTCCAGATGGATTCACCAGTGAATTCTTCCAAATCTTTAAGGAGGACTTAACGCTTGTCCTTTTCAATCTCTTCCTGGAAATACAAGAAACAGAGACACTATGGGGCCGGAGTGATAGCCCAGCGGGTAGGGCGTTTGCCTTGCATGTGGCCGGCCTGTGCCAGCGCAGGTTCGATTCCTGGCATCCCATATGGTCCCCCAAGCACCGCCAGGAGTTATCCCTGAGTGCAGAGCCAGGAGAAACCCCTGAGCACTGCCGGATGTGACCCAAAAAAAGCAAAAAAAAAAAAAAAAGAAAAAGAAACAGAGACACTCCCAAACAGCTTTAATGAGGCACATATCACGCTAATATCCAAAGCAGGGAGAAACAGCATAAAAAAGAAAATAACAGACCAATTTCCCTGAACGTCAACAAAGTACTAGCAAACAGAATCCAAAGACTCATCAAAAAGATTATACATCATGGCCAAGTAGGATTCATCCTGGAAATGCAAGGATGGTTCAACATTCACAAGTTAATCAACATAATACATTATATCAATAAGAGAAAAAATAAAAACATATGAGCATGTCAATAGACATAGTGAAACCATTTGACAAGATCCAACACCCGTTCATGATTAAAACCCTCCAGAAAATAGGAATTGAAGGAACCTTACTCAGTAACGTCAAAGACATCTACCAAAATACCACAGTGAGCATCATTCGCAATGGGAAAAATTGAAAGCCTTCCCCTTAAGATCAGGGATAAAACAAGATTGCCCACTTTTGCACTTTTATTCAATATAGTACTGGAAGTAGTTTTCATAGCAATCAGAGAAGAAAAGGACATTAAGGGCATCTGGATAGGCAAGGAAAAAGTCAAGATATCATTATTTCAGATGATATGATATTATACATAGTGAACCCTAAACTCTGGCCCAAACACTCCTAGGAAAAATAGATGTTTATAGTAGCTGTCAGGGCATAAAATCAATACAAAAAAAGTTGGTGTTTTTCCTATATACAAATAACAAAGGAGAAGAAAGGGATATTAAGAAATATATTCCACTTATAATTGTGCCACAGAAAATCAAATACCTAGAAATCTGCTTTAAAAAGTGTGTAAAGGATCTATACAAAGAAAACTACAAGACACTGCTCCAAGAAATAAAAGGGGACAGGAGGAAATGGAGACATATTCACTGCTCATGGATGGGGGAGAATTAACATTCTCAAAATGGTAATAATCTCTAGAGCTTTGTATAGATTTAATGCGGTCCCTATAAGGATACCCATGACGTTCTTCAAAGAAATTGACCAAACACTCCTGAAATTTGTATGGAATAATAAACTCCCACAGATAGCTAAAGCAATCCTTGGGAAAAGAAGAAGGGAGGCATCACCTTTCCCACTTCAAACTATACTACAACACAGTAGTAATTAAAACAGCATGGTATTGGAATAAAAACAGATCTGTGGACTTATGGAACGGAGTAGCATACTCTGAAAACTACCCAAATACATGATCATTTAATCTTCTATCATTTAATCTTACCTGAAAATGGATGGACATGGAGACTAGCATGCTGAGTGAAATTACTCAGAAGGAAATGGACAGATATAGAATGACTGCATTCATTAATAGGATATAAATAGATACCAGTGTTTTACTAAATGTGGGAAATGGTAATGGCAGATTAAAACTCACCATTGAATATACACAAAGAGACTTAAGTGATAAACTCTAAATATCTGCAGGGCTAGCCACAATGTGTAAAATAAGAGGGAGAGAGATGAAGAGTCAGAGAGAGAGACAGAGAGAAAACTGGGGTACCTGCTATTGAGGCAGCCTGGGGGTGGGCGGGAGGGGGGAGAGTACATTGGCGGTGGAAATGGGGCACTGGTGGAGTGATGGGTGCTGGAATACTGTATTACCGAGAACCAATTATGAACACCTTTGTAATTGTATGTCTCACAGTGGTATAATAATTTTTTTTTTAAAAAAAGAATATAAAAAAATGAGTGACCAAGATACAAAGACAGTATACAGAATGGGAAAGAATATTCACCCAATACCCATCTGATAAGGGGTTAATATCCAATATATATCTGGCACTGGTAGAACTTTACAAGAAGAAAACAGCCAACCCCATCAAAAAATGGGGAGAAGAAATGAACAGAAACATCGACAAGGAAGAAATTCGAATGGCCAAAAGACATGAAAAAAATGCACATCATCTCTAATCATCAGAGAGATAAAAATTAAAACAATGATGAAATATCATCTCACACCACAGAGACTGGCACATATATAAAAAAAGTCAAGAACAAGTGCTGGTGTGATGCGGGGAAAAGGGGACTGTCATCCGTTGTTGGTAGGAATGTCCACTAGTACAGCCTTTATGTAAAACAATAAGGACATTCCCCAAAGACTAGAAATTGAGCTCCCATTTCACCCAGCCATACCACTCCTGGGGATATACTCTGGGAAGCCAAAAACACACAGCAGAAACACCCTCCTCACTTTTATATTCATAGCAGCACTATTCACAATAGCCAGAATCTGGAAACAACCAGTGTGTCCGAGACCTGATGACTGTATAAAGAAACTGTGGTACATTTACACAGTCCAATACTATGCAGCTGTTAGGGAAAAATGAAGTTATGAAATTTGCCTATAAATGGATGGACATGAAGAGTATCATGTTGGGAGAAATTAACCAGAAGGAAAAATATATAGAATGACTGCATTTATCTGCATGACATAAATATATACACATATACATATTATGATACTAATATGCAAGGCAGAGTAACATGGATCAGGAGGTCTTGTCAAAGGTGGAAATTACCAGAAACGTGGGAGTCAGGAGGTTAGTAAGACAGAGAATGGAACAGTGTGGTAATAATTGTCAAAAGTGCTAATGGCTACCTAGAAAAGCATTAAATACAGGAAAAAAGATACACATGATATCTTCTACTTGTATGTATTCTGTAGGTAGAGAGAAAGAGAAAGAGATAAAGAACCTGCCACTGAGGCATGTTAGGGAAGGGGACATTGTAAGGGGAAATGTAAGTGGGGACATTGGTGGTGGGAAATGGGCACTGATGGAGTGATGAATGCTGGAACACTGTATGACCAAAATTAAACATGAACATCTTTCTAATTGTATATCTCTCGGTGGTATAATAAAATATTTTTACAAAGTATATGTGCCACAGTAGCTGTCTGTGAACTTTGATAAGCTGTTCTATTTCTTATGAAAAATTAAAGTCAAGTGAAAGGATAATGTCACTCACTTATTCCTAAATGTTTTTTTAAAAAGTTGATTATACTATGAGCTTACTATGTGTAAAATGCCCAAACACGCTGGGTCTAATATGGTTAAACAATGTTATTTTCAAGTATAATCCTCACTTGATTACTTGAATCCCGTTATTCATCAATTTGCTCGAGCGGGCACCAGTAACATTTTCATTGGACCCTATCATATGCCAGTGTAACCCAATGGCATCTGGTTGATTCAGGAATATGAAGGGCCTCAAACCGTTCCTTCAGGGTCTTAACAAGGATGTCTGATCAACTTATAGGTGGGCGGTTACGTGATCTTTTGACATCCTGTGGGATCCAGTCTGTAATGGCTCTAGTCCAGCAGTCGTCTCCAAATCACATTACATGTCCAGCCCATCTGATTTTTGATGTCTTGGCAAAAGAGACACCATCCCTGATTCTAGAATAGTGACAGAGGTTGGAACTCCGGATTCTTTCTCTCACTTGAGTGAGGCGTGATATTCCAAGCATAGCTCTTTAGATTCCTCTCTGGGAGACCAGAATAGCCTTCTCATCCTGCTATCGTAGGGCCCAGGTCTCTAAGGCGTATGTTAATGTAGGGAGAACGGTGGTGTCAAAGAGTTGTGCCTGGAGTGGAGGTTCTTTGTCCTTTTAGCTATTTCTTCGATGCCTTTGAAGGCATTCCATGCTGCTCACTTCCTCCTGTGCAGCTCAGGTTTTAGGTCGTTCATCATGTTGACTTCTAGACCTTGGTACACATAACTGCTGCATTCAAAGATGTCTGTTCAATTGAGAGTGAATGGAGCCTCTGGAACTAGTTCATTTTTCATAAACATAGTTTTCTTTAGATTCATCTGTAGACCTATCTTTCCACATTCTGGGTCGAAATCAACCAGCATTTGTGCCGCTTGGCTAATGTTTGGTGTTATCAGAATGATGTCATCAGCGAAGCAGAGGTGGTGTAGTTGCCGACCATCTATCTTCCCTCCCATTCCTTCCCATTCTAATTGTGCATGATGTTCTCCAGGGTGTCGATGAAGAGTTTTGGTGAAATGGTATCACCCTGTCGAAGCCCTCTTTTGACATCAATGATCACTTCCTTGTAGAATGGTGAGATCCTGGTGGTGAATCTGTAATACAGCTCACAAAGGATCTTGATGTATTGGGTTTGAACACCCTGTTTGGCTAGGGCTTTGATGACTGCTTCAGTCTCCACAGAATCAAAGGCTTTCTTTAAATTAATGAACGTGAGCTTGGTGGATATAGTTGATTGTGCTGAATCCTTTCCGGAAGCCAGCTTGCTCGCATGGTTGTCATTCATCTAGTGTTCTGCCAATCCTGCTCAGGATGACTCATGTAAACAGCTTGTAGAAGACGGACAACCAACAGGCAGATGGGGCAATAGTTGCCAATGTTGAGAATGTCTCCTTTCTTGAACAGTAGAACTGTCCTTCTGGTTTTCCATTGGAGGGCACCTTGCATTCGGACAGGTAGCGTGTAAACAGCCCAGCTAGTGTATTGATGAGTACCGATGGAAGATTCTTCTTCCTGGAAAATCAAAACTCAATTTGGAGTATGTATATATATATATATATATATATATATATATATATATGTATATATATATATATATATATATATGTATATATATATATATATATATATATATGTGTGTGTGTGTGTGTGTGTGTGTGTGTGTGTGTGTGTGTGTGTTGAAGGAAATTACAGACACTACATTTTAGTAAAGTCAGGTCCTGTAATAGTACTTGACAAAACCTATAGGTTAACAATGAACTTTTCTAATGAGAATAGGGATATGAGAAATCTCCTATAATTTAAAGTGATAATGGTGGGCCCCCATGGGTGGCTTCTTTGTTGTGGGAAGGAGAGACAGTCCCTTTCTCCCCATACACCTCTGCACTCACGGGACCCACTGGGAAGGCTGAACCTCACCCAGGCCTTACAAGTTCTTGTCTTTTACCTCTCTGAAAAATAATTTCGGGAGAGATAAACAGTGAAGTAAAAACAGATTTTATTTGAAGGCTTTCAGGAATGGGACAGAGGATAAAAAGAGAGTGAAAGAGAAAGAGAGAGACAGAGACAGAGAGACAGAGAACATCTCAAGAGGGTTGATGTGTGGCCACACAGGGGCTCAAGCAGCACATACAGTGTTCAGGTCCAAGAGCATTATCCCCTTCCAGAGACAGAGAATCACGCGAGAATGCAATTAACAAAGCAGAGTTTATTGGACTGGCTATCCAGGGTCAAGCTCTCACACGGACATGCAGGTCCGATTAGGTGGGCAATACCACGAGACTCCTTTAGGGGGATCTTCTATAGCCTCTTATTGGACATTACAGCAGAGTCTGCACAGTGCATGGCCAATGAGTTCATAATCGCGACATACATCTCCAGCCTATCCATTCAAAGGTACATCACTTCTTAGTCTATAGAGTCAGAGGTCAACATAAGGGTGTGCAATTACATGAGCAAGCAGGAAGGGCACATTTCAAATGTATAAGCAGGGCGGGCACATCTCACACGTTCACTGGGTCATCTTCCTTGACCTGCCCACATTCCATAGGCCCATCCTGTTTACCTTATCTTGGCCTGATATCCTGGGTGGAGGGGCATATTATACTGGCTTTACTAATCTCTGCTAGGTGGATCTGTTGGGGCAAACTATCTATCAACAGCACATGCAGTGTTCAGGTCCAAGAATCTTATCCCCTTCAAGAGACAGAGAATCATGCAAAACGCATTTAACAAAGCAGAGTTTATTGGACTGGCTAGCCAGGGTCAAGCTCCCACATGGACACACAGGTCCTATTAGGTGGGCAAGACCCCAAGCCGGGAGGAGTACAAGCAGCACATAGACATGGACAGCATATTGTCGCTTCCTTTGTTCAAGGTGGCTTTTCTAGGGTTTTTTCTCAAGCTGTCTTCACAAAGGAAGGAAATAATCCATTGCTAAGGTGGTGTCAAAGGGTGAGTGTTTTGAGTGGTAGATGGTCTTCTTTGAAATTATTTTCCTGTCCTTATTTCCTGTTTCTTGCCACCTGCTTCTTGAGGTGTTGCAGGTGTGGCTGTAATGCCTGACTGCAGGTAGCAGACAGGTGACAGGCTTGTCAACACCCAGGACTCTGCCCCATGGGCCCTGGATGGTTGATGGTCTGACACAGAAAAAGACTGGACCCCCTGGGATGAACCCACCATGGCAGAGTCTGGCAAGCTACCCATGGTGTATTTGATATGCCAAAAACAGTAACAATAGTGAACATCATTCCCAATCGAATGGAGCCTTTACTGGTGCCTGCTTGAGCAAATTGATTAAAAATGGGAGTGTTGTAGGCAGGCAGACAGGGGGTGCCACATGGCAATAAAATTCCTGAAGAAGAAAACCAGAGCCACACCTGATTGAAAACCCGAAACCAAACTTGACAAGACTACTATCAACAATAGACACTGGGGGGGAAGGGAAGGCCAAAAGGGAATGTCTGAAGCCCATAGGCCACTGACCCTTCTAAAGGCTTTAGAAAACTAACCCTCCTAAGGAAGATAAATCAGCCTTCCCGCCCAGCACCCAGTTCACATAAGACTCCAAAAACATGCCAGTCAAAGAAGACCACTCCCAAAGTCTACTCCCTTGGCAACGGGGCCCTAGTAACCGAGGTGAAAGCCCCATATGGGAGTAACTTGGGGAGAAATCTATAAAAGCCGTCCTAAACAAAGGACAGCGTGCACATGTTGCCTGGGCACACATGTTGCCTGCGTGCACATGCTGCATGGACCCACATGCTGCCTGAGCCCTGTGGCCGAGCACATGTGGTGCCTAAGCACGTGTGTTGCCCGCATCTCCCCTCTTGAGATGGGTACTCTCTCTTTTACTAGCTCTCTGCCTTTGGAGTAGCCCGAGTTCTCCCTTGAGCTCGTCTCTCTCTCTCTCTCTCTCTCTCTCTCTCTCTCTCTCTCTCTCTCTCTCTCTCTCTTACTTTCTCTCCCTCCCCCTCTCCTAAAACCTCCTTAATAAAGTTTGTAAACTTCACTGCTTGTTGACTCCTGAAAATTCTTTTTCTGCTAGAAAGACAAGAACCCTGAGGCAGACCTGGGTAAGGCCTAGGACTGACTTTCCTTTCCTGCAAAGAGCAATTCCTTGCTCCAGCCTGAGTCAGTGGCTCCCCGAGAAACCTCGGGTGGTGGGGATCAAGTTCCACACCTAGATATCAAGCGGGCATCAGGTGTGGCTTGACAGTCACCTCGTGGGGCTGGTGGGGCTCAGGCTCACGCCATGCAGGGGCTCATAGCAGACTTTATCAGTCCTAAGCCTGCCCAGCGGATCCCAGGTGGCAGAGGCGGCTGGGGGGGAAAGCGACCATGTCTCTCTCCTTTTTGCCTCACATAAGTCACCCGGGGTCTACCTGCAACAGGAAGACAAGTGATAAAAGTGATTTCCTGTTGAAGCTGCTTCCTTATGTTTGAGGCTTCTATATATACATGCTTAATTCTTTTCTGAGTCTCAGGGATCCAGGTGAAGAACTTATCAGGCCTTAGTACCTATGCTCAAGACCTGATGGCTTTAGAGCTATTTGGTTTTGCTATCCTTAAGAGTTCCATTGCCATAGGGGCCTTTCAATTGGTGTATTGTTTGCATACTTAATATTAAATATCACTGTATCACTATATCACTGTCTTCTGTTTCATCATCGATTTGCTTCGAGCGGGCACCAGTAACATCTCCATATGTCCTGTCTCATGCTAGTAGAGCCCAAGGGCATCTGCTTGCTCCAGGAACATAAAGAGCCTCAAACCATTCCATCAGGTCATGGGAATGAGGTCTATAATTGTTACTGGTATTTGGCGTATCAAATACAACACGGGAGGCTTGCCAGGCTCTACCGTGTGGGTAGCATACTCTTGTAGTTATCTCTAAATATAGCATTTATTGATGAACTGTGTGGCAGCGAAGCTGGGCTGTGATAGGCTGGTCTGCTGGGTGGAGGTCTGATGAGGGGGAAGTCCGGATGTGGAAATGGAGGCCCTCATGGAGTGGGGGTCATCTGGCTTGTTATGAGGCTCTGCTGGCGTGCCAGGCCAGGGCTAGAACCCGCCATCCCTCCTGGGTGCCTCGTGAGTGGCTGGGCACAGGGAGAGTCAGTAGCTGCTCTGCCCCATGTCTGTGAGTCTTCAGACGGGGCCTCGTTTGGAGAGTACGGCAGCTGGTACAAAGTGTGTAAGGTGGACAGCCCAACTGTTACGAACACTTTAAAAACCTCGGGGGCTCTCTACAGACGCCAGGGCAAATTTGAAGCTGCTGAGACCTTGGAGGAAGCGGCCATGCAGTCACGGAAGCAGGGTCTCGACACTGCTCACAAGCAGAAGTTGGCCGAGGTGCTGAGTGACGGGGAGCACGCTGGAGAAGGGGTGCAGCCGTGAGAGCTTGGACGTGGTCAAGTATGAGAGTGGCCCTCTGGCAGCGCTGCTCCTGGAACCTTCTAAGCAGTCCACACGCCTCTTCCGAGGCCAGGGCCCAGGGAAGACAGTCTCCTGCAGACGTAGCATTAAACAGGGCAGCTGCCCACGTTGTTCTCTGGAGCCTTCAGGAAGCACCTGGAAAGATACAGCAGACCCCACTCAGGCCAGTGTTAAATAAGTAATAAATTAAATAAATAATAAAAAATAAACTCAAACCAGTGATAGTGTGGGCTACGTTAATTCTATATTTACATTTCAAAATAAAGCTAAGTAGGGAAGGTGGAAAAATCCTAAGTAATGATCTTTTAATTAATTTAATGTGAAATATTAAAATCTGTCTTAATACTAATTTTACCCTGTCCTTTGCTGTGATTTTCACTTCATTTTAGCTTTCTTATAGCTTGTAGCAGATAAATCATTAAACAGACAATAATTAAGAACCAGCTAACTCTTAAAAAACCCCACATACACATTATTCTCTAACATAAAATACGGATATGAAAGTACTAAGAATGATTTATCCTGCATAATCTGTTTTATTTCATTCAACCTCTAACAAATGAATTTTAACCATTCGTTTTGGGGAACTAAATGCTCAGATTGGTATCTTAAAAATTTTGTTTTAATGTGTGTGTTAATGGAAACAAAGTATCCACTGCATAGAGGGAAGGAATTGGACTTTATTTTCCAGAGTTTAAATTAAGGCTTGCCGGGAGGAAGAACTCTAGGAGTACTCGGTTTGTCCCCCATTCCCCAGAGGCAATTCCAAATTTATGTTGCACTTATGTAGACTGTTATTCTCAACAAAGGATACATTTACATGAAAAGAGTTTAAAAACAAGGAAGTACTTTTCTTTGAGAGGCTCCTAGTAATTCCTAACTCTCTAGATGAACAAGAAGATTAACATTTTGAATACCAGATTATTAGTTCTTAGGCGGAGGCAATTTGAAATTTGAGGGGATAAAAAGTGGTAGTGATGCATTTAAGATTTTTGCTTCTATGAACTTTGACCCTGGTCTAATGTAAGATTGATTTAACAGGTGCTGGGATATAAAGAAACTGAGTCTACAAGACTTTTTACATCCTGAGGAGGAAAAGTTTCTCTTGCTAAATTTGACCTGTAAATTCACCTCTGCAGTACTAATTTTATCATAGGTATATGTAAAACTATAACCTTGAGATGCAGTAAAAATATGGAGCACCCCTACATTGAGTTGAACTACATCACATTTCTCGCCAAAAAATCACAAGCATACCACTCAAGTTTAAAATTAAGTTTAGCATTCTTAACGAAATGGTTTTAGCATTCTTAACGAAATGGTTTTTCATGCAATCTTCAGTTTTCAGAATTGAAATATAACTCATACATCAGAACAAATAAATCTTAAATACATAGAGAACTGAATTTAATGTTTTCTGTTGCTTGGTAGGTGGTGGTGTTAATGCTAGATCTAGTAGAACTCAGGGACTACTCTCAGTTTACTGTTCAGGAGGGAATCGTCCCTGCTTGTGCTCTGGAAAATATGTACTTTCGGCTCCATCATGCAAAGCATGTACCCAAGCCTTTGAGGTTTACATTTCTCTAGTGTGTATTCCTGGATTTATACATTTCTATAAAAGTGAATGCTTTGAAGGAACTATATAGATAACAGGATGTTGAAGAATAATATGGGCTTCCCCGAGTATTCCATTATCCCTTGACTCAGACAGCAGGTCTTAGGAAAAGATAATTTCTTTCCTGGTATTTATGGACATTAAATGCTCTATGTCTGAACATTACTACCTTTGAACCCTGTTACTTCATATTAAATGGTTTTTGAATACATTTTTATTTTCATTTTATATTATTTTATTTGCTTTTTGGGGGTCGCACCCGGCAATGCTCAGGGGTTTCTCCTGGCTCTGCACTCAGGAATTACTCCTGGCGGTGCTCGGGGGACATATAGGATGCCGGGATTGAACCAGGGTTGGCAAGGGCCAGCTGCATGCAAGGCAAATGCCCTACTCGCTGGACTATCGCTCTGGCTCCTCATTTTTAAAAAGTTATGTATTTAACATAGTGGTTTGCTTTTATATAGCTTACTGTATTTATAGTTATATATTTATCTCATTTAATCTAATTTTTATTCTGGTAGTTTGGTCATGGCTGTTTTAGGGGTTATGTTAACCTTCAACATGTTCATACAGATCTAAGAATTTGACCGATGATTCATAAGTGTGTCTACATTCAACTTTGGTAGATAATGCTAAACCATTTTCAGATATTTTACAGCATTTTATACTTAGCTAGAAATGATTGAATAATCATTACACTATATGTCTATTAACACTAAGTGTCACATATTTTATTTAATTAGATTAAGATGGCTTCTAGTACATTATTTAGTTTGAGTTCTGCTAATGGTAATTTTTATGAGCATGTTTTGGGGTTACATCATAAAACACATTATTTGATCATTTTCTTTTAAATTTAGTCTAAATAAATAAAAGTTCATACTTCAGTATTGCACATTGCAGTAATAACATTTTATGAATATAATATGAATCAGTTTTTTGTTTTAAATTTACTCAGTATTCTAAGTAATAAGCATTTGAGCCAAATTATGAAAAACTCATCATATATGGTTTAATGATTTCATATATGTTCTGATATAACATGACATGTTCATATGTTCTGATATAACATGACATAATCTGTAAAGAGTCATATTGATAGCAACAAAAGGGGAACATCAGGGTGAGATTAGGAATATGACCCTAAGTGATATATTGCCAGCATTAAATGCCAGGAGGAAGTAAAGGAGGGCCTGTATGATGTCTGACACCTGGGGGACCTGCACCCTTCAGAACTGGACTCCGAAGATAGCCGTCTCAGGTTCTTCTTCCCGCTTTTAAAGCTCCACGTTTTTGTACCATAATAAAGACATGCTCACCAGTACAGCTTTGTTAAGAAGATATGAAAGGGGAATATTTTATTCTTTCTCTAGAATCCTGCTTTAGGAGCTTTCTTGTATTCCTTTCACTTCATTCCGTTCTCCATATAAAAACAAGCTCCAAATAAAATCATCTCTTGCCTTCATTGTAACTGCTTAAGGACAAGAACCTGAGCGTCTGTGCCTACTTCAACAATACGAATTCATAGAATATTCAAAAGGAAAATATAGATTTTAATCTGACATACTTAGAAAAAATCTGATTATATTTAACATAATAGCATAATAAGTAGCTGTTACTATCCCACCCACGTATCTTAAAAATCAAAACAGTTGCATCCACGCTTTTTTTTTTCTTGCACAGGGGCTAGTGCAATGCACTCAACACATGCTTTACATGCAGGAAACCTAGCTTTGGACTGTGGCAGTGCATGGACTCCTGAACTTGGTTAAAAAGTGACCCCTGAACACAGAACCAAGAGGAGCCACCAAGCAATACTGGATATGACCAGAAAAAAAAATAAAACAAGTTGTGTTGAATAGATTTTATTATATAGTGTTAGTTTAACTCTTACTTAAGAAACTTTAATTTTTTTGTTTGTAAATTAAAATCACATGCATTTTAATAATAGCCAGGAATAGAAGACTTAGAGGATTGTGACATTTCTTTTCAATTATTATATTGTCATTTTTAACAAGAGATAAATATGTGATAAATAAATACTTTAACTCTTGATGAATAATTTACATTAACATTTTTGTTTGTTTATATTATTTTTTTGTTTGTTTATATTATTGTTTTATGGGATTTTTTGCAAATTATACAGAACAGCTTCTACAATTTGGATTTTGAAGATACTCAAATTGCATTTTTAAAGTCCATTAATAATTGTATTACCCAATGAAAGTTACTTTAAATTATGTACTTTTTAATACAATTGTACAAGATTTAATTTTCAAATATGAAAATTTGGCCCAATAAAAACTTAAAGAGCTGATACAGAGAGAGTACAGTGGCTCTTGATATGCAGACAGGAGTTTGATCCCCAGTACCCGTATGGTCCCCCAAACATCACCAGGAGTAATTACTGAGTGAAGAAAGAAAACATAAATTATACAACTAAATAATAAAAGGAAGATTTCACTTAATACATTAAAAAACCCTAAAATGCAAGCAAGTTATTTCCTAAGATACTCTCCCACTCAATTCACTGCCGCTACATCTGTCAGACTATTTTGAACTGCTTTTAATTAGCAGTTTTTGTGAATATTTTGGAGGTTGCCAATTAGAGAGAGCATTTACTAACAGATTCTGTGCTTCTTAAAAGGGAAATATCCTAGGGAGAATTTCAAATAGTGATAAAGAATCTCAGTAGTAATAAAAGTTAGTGGTAGGGCATGTATCAGGGAATTTTTAAAAAGTATCTAAGAATTACCAAAGTAGCAGATTGGATGTTATGAGTGAGAAATAATTAGACTACTGTCACCATTGATTAATGGAAATTAGAATATAAACATATCTCAGGAAACTCTATAAACTCTAAAACTTTAAATGAGGGCATCTGATTATGTTTATTATAAAAAGATATTTTTTCAATTTAACAGATTTTTCCAAGTTTATCTATACCCTCGCCCATATCACAATATGAATTCTATGGTGTGAAAAATAAATATCTGCTTGAATCCTTTACAACTTCTAAAGAGAAATATAGAACATTTATAGCTATTTTGGTTTTTATTATTGTCTCTTAAAAATAAATTTTAAATGTAATTTTAAGTTACTGAAAAATTGAGAGAAAAATATTTGTTGTTCACATATATCTCACTCCACACATATACAGTCTATATGACCATCAATAATTCCCTTGTTAAAATTAATATACCTGCATTTGACATGATAAAAAGTCCAAGAGTTTCCCTTATGAGTTGCTTTAGGTGTTGTGTTGTCTATACATTTGAGCCGTCTATACAGGTCTACTACATATAAAGCAACTTCATTTCCCTTCAATCCTCTAAAAAAACTATTTTGCTAAACTTTGACCATCATGATATCTTGAATGTTGAATTTGCCTTTAAAAATTTTGAATGATTTATGAATTCATCTATTTACTATAACAGTGCCTTCAATTTTGTGTAATGTTATTATATAATATTGTTATTGTAATAATAATAATGAATTGGTGAGCTTTTGAATTGAAACAGGAAGTCAGTGATAATTACATAGAGACAAAAATCTGATGGTTCTTGTTAGTGGTTCTCCTTTGAATTCCACTGGCCAGTAAGTGATTTTCAGCATTTATATTGTCTTTGAGTCAAGAACATCACAAAAGCACACAAGCTTGTTCCATTACTTTTACTAGATAAGTAACTGGCTGTGAGCATAGGATAAGGAAAGTGAAAGAAATGGAGTAGATAATGGAAATAAATGAAGATGACTCAAGATAATTTTGGATTTGCCAATATTAATCAGTAAGTTGCATGCTAAAGAAAGATATTAGTTATTGATATGCTAAATAAAGAAACAAATGAGTAAATAAACAAATATCATTTTGAATAAACTATGTTCTCAAAGCAAGTGCTTTATTTTCTATTTTAATTATTATTATAATTTTTTTGCTTTTTGCATCACTCACAGCAATGCTAAGGGCTTATTCCTGGCTCTGCACTAAGGAATTACTCCTGGCAGTGCTTGGGAGATCCATTGGATGCTGGACCAGATCTGCCACATGGAAGGCAATTGCCCTACCTGCTGTGCTATTACTCTGGCCCCAAAGGTAAGTGCTTTTGAACACTGCTTTCTAATGTAGTGTCCAACTTTTTGTGATCGTTAACTGATAAATCCTCTAAACTGTACCACTCCATTCCACATGAATGTGTATGTCTGAATACATATAAATGTGCTCATGTTTGTATTTATAATTTTTATATTCATATACATGCCAGTATGTGCATGTGTGTGCAAATATCTTTATATTTCTCTACTTCTCTGTATTATTTAAATTAAATAATGCTTAAGTTAATCATATAAATATTAATACTCATAAGTGACTTAAACAGTGGAATGGTGATTTAACTCTCTTGATATATATATATATATATATATATATATATACAAAGGTTGATAAACTTTGATTTAGTACTTTATATTAAAAAATACCAAAAGAGTTCCCTTTTCCCCATATCCATGCCAGCATTTATTGTTCTTGCTCTTTTGAACATGTGCCAGTCTCTGTGGTGTAAAGTGATATCTCATTGTTGTTTTGATTTGCATCTCTCTGATGATTAGTAATGATGAGCATTTTTTCATATGTTTTTTGGCCATTTGAATTTCTTCCTTGCTGAAGTTTCTGTTCATTTCTTCTCCCCATTTTTTGATGGGGTTGTTTTCTTCTTGTAAAGTTCTACCACTGCCTGATATATCCTGGATATTAACCCCTTATCAGATGGGTATTGGGTGAATATTCTTTCCCATTCTGTGGACTGCTTTTGTATCTTAGTCACTGTTTCTTTTGAGGTGCAGAAGCTTTTTTAGTTTCATGTAGTCCCATATGTTTATCTTTTCTTCTAGTTGCTTTGTTAGTGATGTTTCACCTTTGAAGATGCCTTTAGCTTCAATGTCGTGGAGGGTTTTTCCTATATTTTCTTCAATGCACTTTATGGATTCAAGTCTGATATTGAGATCTTTAATCCATTTTGATCTGATTTTTGTGCATGGTGTTAGACACAGGTCCAAATTCATTTTTTACATGTCGCTGCCCAGTTTTCCCAACACCACTTGTTAAAGAGGCTTTCCTTACTCCATTTTGGCCTCTTTGCACCTTTATCAAAGATTAAATGATCATGTGTTTGAGGATGTGTGTCAGGATACTCAATTCTATTCCATAGGGCCACAGGTCTGTTTTTATTCCAATGCCATGCTGTTTTAATTACTACTGCCTTGTAGTACAGTTTGAAGTTGGGGAAGATGATGCCTCCCATCTTCTTTTTCCTGAGGATGCCGGCTGGCACAGCCTTTCTGGAAAACAATATGGACGTTCCTCCAAAGACTAGAAATTGAACTCCCATTTGACCCAGCCACACCACTCCTGGGAATCTACTCTGGGAAACCAAAAATACACAGCGGAAACACCATCCCTACTTTATGTTCATAGCAGCATTCTTCACAATAGACAGAATCTGGAAGCAACCAGAGTGCCCGAAAATAGATGACTGGATAAAAAGCTTTGGTCCATCTACACAATGGAATATTATGCAGCTGTTAGGAAAAATGAAGTTATAAAATTTGCCATAAATGGATAGACATGAGAAGATTATGTTGAGCGAAATTAGCCAGAAGGAGAGAGACAGATACAGAATGACTGCATTTATTTGCATATATTTGCACATATATATGCTATGCAAATAAATATACATATTTATTTGCAAATAAATGTACATATTATGCAAATAAATGTACATGTTATGATACCAATATCCAAGGTCAAGTGAAACATATCAGGAGGTCTTGTCAAAGGTGGAAATTATCACAAACGTGTGGGAGTCAGAGGCTATGTAAGACAGAAAATGGAACAGTGTGCTAACAATTGTCGAGGGTACTAATGCCAACCTAGAACTGAGCATTAAATAGAGGCAAAAAGATACACATGACAACCCTTTAATGTATGTTCTGTAATCCATAGTCTGGAGGGAAGGAAAGAGAAAGAGAGAGAAAGAGAACGAAATAAAGAACCTGCCATGGAGGAGGGCTGGGGGAGGGGGGAGGACAAGGGGACATTGGTGGTGGGAGATGGGCACTGGTGGAGGGATGGGTGCTGGAACACTGTATGACCAAAACCCAAATATGAACTTTTTAATTGTATATCTTTGTAATTGTAAAAATAAAAAAATAAAAAAAAAAAGATAATACAGACTTCTGGGAACAAATGCAGCCTTCCCCACAGGTGTGTGTGTGTGTGTGATCCTTGCATCACTGAGGACCTAATAAGCCCCAGGGAACAGCGGAACTTCCATCAATAAGACCTGAGGCAAAAGGCCTTGGTTCTGCCCCAGACTCCTTTGGCCCTGCACTTCCAGGAATGATTGCAGCCTCTCCCACAGGTGTGTGTGTGTGTGTGTGTGTGTGTGTGTGTGTGTGTGTGTGTGATCCTTGCATCTCCTCATGGACCTAATCAGCCACAGGGAACAGGCTGGAACCTTACACCAAAGGGCATCAAGGGCATCCAGATGGGCAAGGAAGAAGTCAAGCTATCCTTATTCGTAGCTGACATGATAATATACCTAGAGGACCCTACACTCTCTACCAAAAACTCCTAGAAAGAATAGACACATATAGTAGTTTGACAGGGTACAAAATCAACACCCCCAAAGTTGGTGACTTTCCTATACACAAACAACGAAAGAGAAGAAAAGGGATATTAAGGAAACAATTCCATTCATAACTGTGCCACAGAAAATCAAATACCTAGGAGTCAACTTAACCAAGTGTGCAAAGGACCTGTACAAAGAAAACTACAAGACCCTGCTCCAAGAGATAAAAGAGGACACGAGGAAATGGAAACACATTCCCTGCTCAAGGATGGGGAGAATCAACATTGTCAAAATGGTAATACTCCCTAGAGCTCTGTACAGATTCAATGCAGTCCCAGTAAGGATACTCATGACATTCTTCAAAGAAATTGACCAAACACTTCTGAAATTTGTATGGCACAATTAACCCCCACGGATAGCTAAAGCAATCCTTGGGAAAAAAGGATGGGAGGCATCGCTTTTCCAAACTTCAAGCTGCATTACAAGTCAGTAATAATTAAAACAGCATGGTATTGGAATAAAAACAGACCTGTGGACCTATGGAATAGAATTGAGTATCCTGACACCCAACCTCAAACACATGATTAATGTTAGCCTTTAGACATAAATAAACCACTGAAATGTTTGTTTTTTTTTTTTTTGGTATAAAATTGATACTCTGTTGGCTTTCTTGCCATGTTTGAAATACATGTTTGTTTCACATTTTATTTAATTCTTTGCTTCAAAATTTATTTATGACTGAAAGTTTAAAATTGCTCCAGATAATAATGTGTGCTAACCATACCTAGTTAAAACCAATTCTAAAATGGAGAACAATGGTAGACCTTCAAAACATAATAAGCATGTGATTTGGCTATTATTAAACATATGAGAAAATACCTCCATTTTATATTTTATTCCTAAAATGCAATACAATACCAGACTCAAAAAAATGCAACTCGGAAAATATTTAGAGCAACGTTTTCTCTGATGGAGAATTAGAAGTGAGTCTATAGCTCTGAAGAAGAAGAATCTGTATTCAATGCTCTCAATAATATTTCTTAACTTAATATCAGCAAAAAACTTTGTACATAATCTCCCAAAATCTTTAAAATTATACATTACTTACATTGCTCTGCTTTAAGTATGTGTTACAAATGCATAGAAGTATAAATATGTACATATACATTCACTATGTATACTTATATAAAGCACAGTAATATAAAAATAAGATAGATTTATACAACAAAGAAATTGTTTATATACATATATGTATATTATATATATATATATATATATATATATATATATATATATATATGCTGCAGGAGTGGTAGTGTGGAAAAACTATTCTAAGAGACCTATTGAGTCATCTCCTGTTTTTACAAGAAGCAAGAGAGCTTGGGACTCCAATCCACCAGAAAGCCTTGTCATAACCAATTTCATGATAAAGAGAAAGGCCTTTGGAAAATCAGTTCCAGTCTCCAACTGAAACATAATCACAGACCAGACCCTGATTTACAGTTTTACAATACTATCAATGATAAGGTTTCATGAGTTGAATATTGTAACACTGTAGACCCCCCAATAACATTGGTCCTCTTTCTTCCACCATTATTCCTCCTACACTTACCCACCACATCAATACTTCTTGCCTCTGCTTCCCCACCCAATTCCCCAACACACACACACACACACACACACACACACAATCTCAGAGGCAGTGTAAGCTCCATTATAAAGGCCGGATGTTAGGTTCCTTTGCTTTTGACCATTTGTTTTGCCCCTGATGGATCACATATGTGGGATTGACAATTCTATTTTTCTCACTCGCCTGGTTGATACTATAAAGTCCCATTCATGTACTATTATACAGTTGCAGAAGCAAATCCACTACAAATTACTCCTAGTATACTAATACCAAATTAACAAGTCAAAAATTAAAAAAAAACAACTAATTTTAACAACTGAGTGAAAATTTTAAGAAAAAACTGAGGTATAAAAGAAAAATAGTATGATTGAAATGATTAAAAGTAAGAAAGAATGCTATCAGTATCCCACTCTTCTATTTATTTACCTTTTTATTCATATGATTTCAATTTCTGAGGCTCTGAAGACCCTCCTTCTGTGTATATATAAATTTTTGTAAACAATCAAGTTAATTATTGAAATATGGTGTTCATTTTCAGAAAGTATTAGCACTTGAGTTTGGTTTCATTTCCAAATCCTCTCAATGTACTTATAAATTGCAGCTAGGAAATACTTTGAGTCCAAAACACCCAAGTGAAAATTGAATTAGGGATTACATTTTCAATTGTAGCTCACTTATGCTCAAAGGTAAGCTAACATTCTGAATTAATTTGTGCCTTAGGTTTCGAGAAAGCAAATCCTTCCTATGCAAATATTCATCATTTTAATGCAACTAATTTGCACTTAAAGTTAGACTTTTTAATACAGCAACATTAAAGTTCCTACAATCATATTTTAATTAATATATAAAATAAGCTTTCTATATATGAACAGAATTTCAGTAAACTTTAGAAAATATGAGGCATTCAATAATAAAATTATTTAAAATAAAACAGATAATTAATTTTTCATTATCAGAGGACCTGAAAACATGAAATCAAATTTAGTTTTGATCTAATATATTAGAGAAATATAATATATTTCTGAAGCCTCAAAGAAAACAAAAGTAGGAGGTAGAAACTCAAAATTTATATTGGTCAAACTGTCAATTTGTTTAGTATAATAATATTCATTTATAAAGGAAAATTATTTAACGATATATCCTTGTTTTATGTTTCTTAAACCATATTAATCATTATTTTGTTATAGCTATTTACTTTCATTGAATAATAAATTGTAAGTAACACATTTTTACTGTATTCAAAACAATGAGTTTAAAGAACAGAAACACTTCTTATTACACATGAAATTAGAGTATCAGCAATGGTAACATACATTCTGCACGGCAATTTGTTGATAATGTTTACCTACGTTCTGTAAGAATTCATTAAGCTTATAGATTAGATTGCTTGAATGTACTTTATGATGATAAAATTTCATAAGGACCTAGAATTTCTTACAAATAATGTGACTATCGAATTGAGTACTTTAAAATGTGAGAAAGGATGGTTAAAGGTCACAGAATAAATTGGTACATGTCTGAACTGGAAAGTATGATTCAGTCACAGTGTTCAACATCCATTTGAGTACCAGAGGCTGAGTTTGCTTGGAGTCATTTTGGGCAGGCAATCTGAAGAAGGAACATCTCCGTCCAAATGAGGTGGAAAAAATGCTGGCTGAATACACTCTCTGTTTGACTTTTCCAAGAACAGAAAACAGCAACTTTGCACATAACAAACTGCACTTGTTTCCCGCAGAAAGTAGGGTTGGCTGGCTGTCAAAAGCAGTGTTCTTGTGAAAATAAATTAAAGAAAAGCAAGTAAAACATCACAACCTAGCATAGAGAAAAGGGAGACAAAAAAGTGAGATAGCTGAAGCAAAAGCAGGTAGAGAGAGGACGATTACTACAGAATAGTTGGGAAATGGATGGATAACATTTGAATTGTCCAATACTATTGACTATAAAATAATTTTGATATTGAACAATATTGAGCAATATTTATTAAGGTTTTTCCCTAGTAAAGCACTGAAGACTCATAACTTTAAGATGTTGGTGTTGGTTTTGCTATATAACTAAGTACTATCTAGATTTTTTAGCTCTCTGGGTCTAAGTATTATTTGCAAACAATAAATAAAAAGCCAAAGCTATAACTTTGTGGAAAATAAACCTTACAAGTACTTCAAACATATAAGAACTAGCTAATGATGAATAGTGACTCCATATCTTTTTGTAATTAATTATGATATTTTGTTAACAATGTACTTCCTGAAAAATCCAAAAAGATTATGGATTAACTATGATTTTTCAATTGGTTAATCATTAAACAAGGAATAAGGTACGGATAATTAAGAGTATGCAAATCTAATAAAAATTCAAAGTAAAAATAGATATTGCCAAATAAGTTTTTGGACTGTGTTTTTGTAGTATATTATTATAAAAACAAAGAAATAGTATACAGTTGTGGAAAAGCCATAATCTTCTGTTTCTTTAAAAACACACTGATAACTTGACCAGATTATAGCTGAAGAGACAGGCAGTAGCTCTAAGACTAGCATGACTTGGGCCCCGTATTTTGTTTTTATTTTATTGTGGCCACACCTGATGTGTTAAGGAATTACTTCTAGCTTAGCGTTTAGGGTTTGCTTTTTTTTTTGAGATGGGGCTTTGGAGGTCATAGTTGTTGCAAGGAATTGTACCTCGGTTAGCAATTAGCAATACACGTGCCTTACCTGCTATTCTATCTCCCTGTCTCATAAATTTCACCCCTGGAATCATTTGGACTGGCTGACTTTCCCCAAGCACCACCATCACCAATGCCAGGTTGAGTATTACAGTTGGAACCTCACAGACATTCTGTCTGGAAAACATACACCCATGCCATCAATAAAGCAGATAGGTTTCTGACTATACTCTTAAAATAGTTAGAATAATGCATCCTATATCACATAGGTATTAAACAACCACAATAAAATGCATACAAACACATATAAATTAACTCAAGAAAAACGTTAAAGAAACCAATATGATTTATGGTTGTTTGTTTTATACTGGACTGAGATGTGTATAGTGAAAATTAGTAGTGAGAGCTATGATGAAAGAAAGAAAAAAGGTAACTTTAACCTCAGAGAAAAGCTTGGAGACAAGTCAAGAGGAGTTTACTGACTCAGAATTCCAGTTGTGTTTTCTATAACACCATTAAGATAGGTTTCAAATTACAGACCACCTAGGCACGCATAACTTATTACTATAAAAATTATTCATGTATTTCAGAGATGGTCACATGACTATTTTCTCATACCTCTGTGGAGGAATACGCATTGATTGATCACTTGATCACTTGATCCCGTTATTTATCTATTTGCTCGAGTGGGCACCAGTAATGTTTCCATTGACCCTATCACGTGCCAGTGTAGCCCAATGGCATCTGTTTGTTTCTGGGACATTAAGAGCCTCGAACTGTTTGTTTAGGGTCTTGAAAAAGGAAGTCTGACCATCTTGTAGGTGGACCGGCCACATGATCTTTTGACATCCCGTGGGATCCAAAAAATGTTTATGCATTGATTATAGTCAATAAATATCTATGTTAAACAAAATCTATTTGAGAAATTTAAAAAAAATATTGTGCAGACATGTATACACTTATGCGTGTACATGTGTTGTACAGACACGTGAATCATATTTTTTCCAATGATAGTATCTTGGGGTGGAAGTTGGACTAATAACATTCATTTTGGGGCCAGTGCGATGTACAGTGGGTAGTGCATTTGTCTCGCTTGCAAAAACTGAGTTTAATCTTCAGCATTCTATATGGTCCCCAGAGCAATGCCACAAGCAATTCCTGAATGCACAGCAAAGAGTAATCCCTGAGCATCTCCAGCTGTGACCCAAAGACAAAATCAAAATCATTGGTTTCTTCAGTAGCAGATATTTTTTACAGAGATATACTTTAATTAATGATTGAGTTAAAAAATCCTGGTGGGTTTTTCTTTTCCAGTCAAATTGTTTGTCTTGCTCTCACAGGTTAGATTCTCACCACTTAGCTTTTCCACATACCCTAGTTAAAGAGAGCAATTTCTTTTTCATTGTAAAGATTGTGATACTTTCAAAAGCTCTTCTTTAGTTATACTTTGAAAATACCAATCAGTTATCTCAAGTCTCATTATATATATATATATATATGTATGTATATATATTTACACACATGCTTAAAATGTTAACATTTACTTCCTTTGTAGATATTAAAATTTATATCCCTCATTTTTAATATTCTTCTTAGAATATTAAATTTAATGAATTTTACTTTTCATTTAAAAGTAGAAAAGTTATCCATTTTCCTTGAGTTTTAAGTGATTTAATAACTTTTTTAATGAATATAACAAAATAATGTTGCACAAACTTTCTACAAATTATTTTGGATATACATGTGCTTATGTGTGTGAATACCTGACTCTCTCTCTCTCTCTCTCTCTCTCTCTCTCTCTCTCTCTCTATATATATATATATATATATTATATATATATATATATATATATATATAATTTTATTGGTCTTTCCTACTAATTTTTTTTCTTCAATACATGAAAAATTTTAAGTTATAAATAAGGTAAATTTGCTTTACAAATTATAAATTTTGAGAAATACAGTTCATAACTTTAAAGGATATACTGAAGGAAGTAAATGTTTATTTATACTTGTATAATATTTCTACTTTGATTTTCTATAACACTTAATTTATTTCAGATTACTTAATTTTGTTTGCATTTAGTAGATAAAGGTTTTGATAACAAGTTGAGACTGCTAATATTCATCATTGATCATTTATTGTCGGGCGCTCCGCCGGGTCCCCGACAGTGCCGGGAAGCGAAGTTCCCTTCTACCTCCGAAGCCGGCCAGGAATGGATGGACACTCAGGAATCCGATGAGGTTTTAGAAGGCTTTACTTATCACAGGTTCAGGCATACAAATCAGCAAAAGGAAAAACCCGATGCTTAGGATTCCAGGCTAGAACCCCAGCCACGTGTAGGCCAAGATGGTGACCACCACGTGTAAAACTTCCAAGGGGAATAAACGCTCACAAGGCGAAATCCCACCGGGAAGAAGCCGGGAGAGCGGGAACCTGCTAGTTTATACCCCCCGCAACTCAGACCTTCCTCCCATTGTTATGGAAAGCAGGGAGGGTCCAATGCCCTTAGGTAGTCCCTCCCTGCATCTCACCTAGGGCCTTTACTGTGCTAATGTTTTGAGCCGGAATGCCTTTGAAATGTAGAGAAGGGGGTTTCTGAGATGGCATGTCACTGTACCAAAGATCAACACCAATGCCAGTAAAATATTTCTCCAAGCCTTCACAAGTCTCCTCTACTTCATTGTAGTTTTATATTTTATCAGGGAGCCATGCTTGTTTGTTTGGAAGCAAACAGCATTTCTCTCTGGTCTAATTACTTAGGTGTCCTACGTGGCCAGGCTAATATGCTGGTAAGATCTAGCTAGTCCCACGATGATTGTGATAGCATGGGAGAATATTTATACCAGCTAGTACAGCATACACGGTCGGATAAACTGCCACATTTAGACTACCCCCTTATCTACAGAGTGATTTGCGGGAGGCAATCCAGAGCAGATGCAGCGGCCCTTAGGAGTCCTGCAACAATTTATCTATAGTGTTTATATGAAACATTAATTGAAACATTAACTTCAGCCCAAGAATTATTATAGAAATTTACTAATATCATTTTTGTGGTTTCTCTGTCTAATATTAGCTTTCTCTCATCAAAAATAAAATGTTATTGTCCATTAATAATTGACACATAACATTAAATGCACCCTGGTTATTCCAACTTAAGTTATATATTTCTTATAGTAAGAAATCTTCAGGTTTCTGATATCTTTATGTATCATTATGGAAGGATTTTCCTTCAGAAACAGTAGGAAAATATTTTACTTATGTTATAAAACCTGTAAATATTACATGTAGCATTTAACAAAAATATGAGAATAGTACATAAGGGTTGCAGTGAATTGACAAAAATCAATGTTAACAGCCTATGTATTTTCCTTTGATTTCTGATAGTGATTTTATTAAACTCTTATTACTTTATTCTAATAAAGTAAACTTAACCAAGAGTCTTCTCAGGACTAAAATTGAATTCTAAAGATCCAACACAGAGCAAATAAAATATGTTAAATAATTAAATATAGGGTTACTTTATAATAAGTAAAACCATTTGTGGGTGCTGGAGAAAGAATACAGTAGGCAGAGTGCTTGATTTTCACATGGCCCAGTCAGAATCAATCCCTGACTTACCGTACTGTCTCTTAAGCCAGAAGTAAACCTTATTACCATTGGGTATAGCTCCCAAAAGGCAGAAACAAAGTAAATCAAAACTCAAACAAAACAAGCAAAAAACAAAAAATACAGTATTTTGAAAAAATAATTATAAAGCCAATACATTTCTCTAAGCAACACTACCTCCAATAATTTTTATCTAATAAGAAATCAAATATTTGAAATTAAAAATTTCACAAGCCTCTTCTCTTTTATCTGTGCTAAGCAGATAAGAGCATAACTTTATTGATCCTATTCTCAAAATTCCTATGAGAATGATATCTTATATGCTTAATTATTCAATTAGGTTAGAAGTTAAATTGCAATATATAAAATTTTATATCTCTTTTGATTTCTTATTCTTTTAGCATTATAATTGTGGACTCCCGTATTTCTTATATGCACAATATCTCTGTTCAACTATTAAGGTCTCAAATTGCTTTTAATAGGAATAAAGTTTACCTCTAAGAGATTCAGTTTTTATTGTGAATGGATATGCAATACTAAAACAAATAATTAAGCTTAAAATTACCTTATCTGTAGTCATCTTACATTTGATTCCTAGATATGCTAATCTTGATGCTGTCATAATACCTATTCATTAGTCAATCAAAATGTAAAATTCTAAAAGGTATTATTTTAGGATCAGCATATGATTGCCATTAACACATTGTCAGCATTTAAAATTTTTGTACATGATATAGTAGACATTTTCTTATTTTTATTTCAAATGTTAGCATTGTTGATAAAGCAAAATCATAAATTTTTACCCATTTCAGAATATTCTGGTGTTTAAGTTGAAATCATCCTCATGTTGAAGTGCAAAATTTCTTCTTTGGTTGAATTGATACTTTTGTTTCTTCTTGCTTTATTACTGTTAAAGTAAACTTAATTTTATATAAAACCTTTCTTCTTCTGACAGTCTG
This sequence comes from Cryptotis parvus, assembly GCA_021461705.1. Taxonomy (NCBI): domain Eukaryota; kingdom Metazoa; phylum Chordata; class Mammalia; order Eulipotyphla; family Soricidae; genus Cryptotis; species Cryptotis parvus. The sequence continues at coordinate 59,719 of JAJIBD010024136.1, forward strand.
TTTAAAAAGTAAATTGTGAATATGTAAAATATTACCAATTTTTTCCAGTAACCTCTTTAAAATCATTTGTTAATTTCTACATATTAATAAATTAGGGTGGGGTGTGGAACTGAGATCTACTAGTGGTATTAAGGGGCTCTTCTGGAATTTAATGAGGTGCTATGGATCAAACTGATATTGGCCAAACATAGATTTCATGTGAAGTGAGGAGTAACTTAAAGACTGGAGAATAGCTGAAATAAAGTTTTCTAGAGGAATAATCATGAAAGTAATGTAGGGAATTAAAGATTTGACTGAAAAGGAATTGTCCAGAAATGGAAACAGCCTGGACTAAAGTCCAAAGAGTAAGTGGCTAGATGAATTCATTTCAGAACACTTCTTAGATTTGGTGTTCTTGGATGAGATTTTAACATAAAGCATTATAATATGATTTTTGTTATATTATAGCATGGTAAAGACAGAGGAAAAATGGCACTGGTGGCAGAAGGTAATGTTTGAGAAGCAAACATGAACTACAGAATTTTTATGTGATATATAAAAATATAAAAGCTATATCATAATCTAGAATTTCAAAAATATGTAAGTGAATCACTTGATCACTTGATATCCCTATATTCGTCAATTTGCTCAAGCATGTGCCATTAATAGTTCCATTTGACCCTATTACGTGCCAGTATAGCCCAATGGCATCTGGTTGTTTCAGGAATACAAAGAGCCTCAAACCGTTCGTTCAGGGTCTTGACAAAGAAGTCTGACCATCTTGTAGGGGGCGGCCATGTGATCTTTTGACATCCTGTGGGATCTATTCGGTAACAGCTCTAGTCCAGTGATCATCTCCAAATCGCATTACATGTCCAGCACATCTGATTTTCGATGCTTTGGCAAAAAGAAAGCATCCCTGACTCTGGAACAGCGACGGAGGTCAGAGCTCCAGATTCCTTCTTTCACTTGAGAGAGGCATGATATTCCAAACATAGAATCTCCTCATAGGATATTCCAAGCATAGGATCCCAAGAGGATCTCCTCTTTGGGAGACCCGAATATCATTCTCATCCTGCTTTCGTAGGGCCCAGGTCTCTGAGGCATATGTTAATGCAGGGTGAATGGTGGAGTTGAAGAGATGTGCCAGAAACGGAGGTTCTTTGTCTTTTTAGCTATTTCTTCGATGCCTTTGAAGGCATTCCATGCCGCTCTCTGCCTCCCTGCGCAACTCAGGTTTTAGGTCATTCATCATGATGACTTCTCGACCTCGGTACACATTACTGCTGCATTCAGAGATGTTTGTTCCATTGAGAGTGAATGGGGTCTCTGGAACTAGTTCACTTTTCTTGAACATAGTTTTGTTGAGTTTCAGCTGTAGACCTATCTTTCCACATTCTCGGTTGAAGTCAGCCAGCATTTTTGCTGCTTGGCTAATGTTTGGTGTTATTAGAAGGAAGTCATCAGTGAAGCGGAGGTGGTATAGTTGCTGACCATCTATCTTCACTCCCTTTCCTTCCCATTCTAATTTTTGCATGATGTTCTCGAGGGCGGTACTGAAGAGTTTTGGTGAAATGGTATCACCCTGACAAACCCCTCTATTGACATTGATGATCACTTCTTTGTAGAATGGTGAGATCCTGGTGGTGAATCCGTAATACAGCTCACGAAGGATCTTGATGAATTGGGTTTGAATGTCCTGTTTGGCTAGGGCTTCGATGACCACTTCAGTTTCCACAGAATCAAAGTCTTTCTTTAAATCAATGAACGTGAGACAGAGTGGCATCCTGAACTCCCTACACACTTCAGTGAGCTTGGTTACCGTGTGGATATGGTAGATTGTGCTGAATCCTCTCCGGAAGCCAGCTTGCTCTCACGGTTGCCCTTCATCTAATGTTCAGACAATCCTGTTCAGGATGACTCGAGTGAACAGCTTGTAGATGACATACAACAGGCAGATGGGGCAATAGTTGCCAATGTCATGGATGTCTCCCTTCTTGAGCAGTAGGACTGTCTTGCTGGTTTTCTAATGGGAGGGCACCTTGCATTCGGACAGGTAGCATGCGAAAAGCCAAGCCAGTGTATTGATGAGTACTGAAAGCAGATTCTTCAGGTGTTCAGGTCTGACTTTGTCTGGGCCTGCTGCTGTTCCTTTCTTTACTGATGAAATGGCATGATGGATTTCAGAAGGGAGAATGAGAGAACGACATATCCATCCTGCGGAATTTGGTATGTGGGCAAGTAGACTTTGCTATCAAAGAGATTTGAGTAGAAATCATGGATAATGTTCTCCATTGCCTTTCAGAAGATGTGATAGATCCATCAGGATGTTGGAGGATTGTCATCTTGGTCTTATAATTGGTGAAGGATAGGCGGGCATTGTGAATCCTTTTTCCCAGCTTCTACTGCATCTTCCAGTATTTCTGCTCTTCTCTCTTTGAGGTCTTCCTTTATCACTTCTCTGCACTGCTTTGCGAGCTTGGATGTTAGCATTTGGTCAACTGAGGCTCGTGCCTTGCCAGGTTCGCGAATGAGCTCGAGAGATTTGAAGAAAGTTGTCCTTTTGTGGTTTTTTCTCTCTTGGCATTCTTCGCACAATCATGGAGGTGTTGAACCAGTTGGTTGTATTATTCATCGATGTCATCAATGATGGTATCTTCTAATGTTGCCACAGTGGTGCCAAAGAGTTCCCAGTTAGTGGTCGTTCTCGGAGTTCTCAAACTTTGCAGCCTTTTCTCCCTGTAGTGTGAAGTAGAATTTTGCATGAAGGAGACGGTGGTCCGATCCTGTTTGGAATTTTTGGGACGACAGCAACATCAGTCAGTCAAAACTGTCGATTGAAGATGATGTGGTCAATTTCATTGTGGAACTGTCCACCAGGGGATTCCCATGTCCAACATTTTGATTTAGCCTTCTGGAACTGTGAGTTCCCGTGAATGGTCTTGGTGGACATGATGAACTCAGATAGTCTCTCACACTGTTCATTCCATTCTAGGCCATGGGTCCCGATGTGGAGTTCTTCAGCCGATCTTCTAGTCCTATCTTGGCATTAAAATCACCGACTATGATCTTGTAGAATGTGTGATCTTTTTATATAGAACTCCTCCAGGTCCATGTAGAATTTCTCAGTTTCTTTCTTCCTTGTATGTGGATGTTGGTCCATAGACAATGAAGATAGAAACTGCTGGCAGTGGGTCACATCTCTTCAAGTGTAATCGTCCTATTCGGTTTGTTAGGCATTCAAATGAATCAATGTTTGTGGCCATGTTCGTGTTGACAAGGACACTGACGCCACCGGCACCTCTTTCATCGCATGTTCCGAGGAACAGTCTTTCTCCAGTGTCAAAAACAGCGCGATGCGATTGACGCCTCCTTGTCTCAGGCCAATGATGTCATATTTGATCTTTTGCGCTTGCACCATCAGGTCCTCGATATATGCTTCCGTTGCCAGTGTACGTGTATTGGAAGTACAGACTGTCATTTTAGTCCTTCGTTTTGACAGCTTAGCATGGCCCTGAAATTTTCTCAGGTCCTCCTTGTTGGCCCTTCCTAGTGCTGCCGTGTTAAGGGCTCTTTCAGGGTCAGGAAGATGAACATTTTTTATTACTGGTTTTGGCATACTGAATACGCATCGGACAGCTTGCCAGGCTCTGCCATGCGGGCGGTATACTCTTAGTAGCTTGCTGGGCTAAGCAATGCCAGGAGTAATTCCTGAGTGCAGTGCCAGGAGTAACCCCTGAGCATCTCTGAGTGTGATGTCGCTCTCCGCCCTGACAAGCAGGACATACCCTTCAGCCGCTCCACGTAGCCGGAGGACACATGGCCTGTACCCCGTTTGTCCCACTGGCAGTCCTTGATGAGCGCAGCCAACATGGCCGCGGTAAAGATAGTAAAGAAAGATGACTGCCAGGTGTCCGTAATTGTGTCTGCGGGTCGGGTCTGAGGCCCCGCGGAGTCGCTCAGGAATGGGGGCTGGAAGCCGAGTTTCCCCAACCCCACTGTCGCCGCTCGCTGCAGCCCTGCCGCGCTGCACGCAAAGGCCAATCCGGGGCCAGGCCAGGTTCCCTGCCTTTCTCAGTCACGCACCTAGGCGCCATTGTCTGCAAGGGCTGTTCCTGCCTCTCTCCACGCCACCACGGGGCCCCAGTCGGGGGTCTGCTCACTGCCCAGCTCCCACCTCGCCATCGATGCCCACTAGCCGCTTCCAGTGCCCGCCCAGCTGCCTTAGGCCGCCGCCATCTCTCGGCGGAAATTGTAAGTGAATGCCTTTAGTAATATGTTCAAAACCGTTTTGTCTGGAATATTTTAGCTCCATCAGCACTATCATTATACATATTATTTAGAATAAGTGTATTTAGCTTCTAACATGGAAAGAAAATCAATCGATGATTAAACAACTTAGTGCCCAGATAAGAGATGTGTAGGGCCAGTGTAGATCCCTTCAACAATTTTGGTGAATAATATTAAATCAGTGTAGATGGTGCCAGAGCCAGCAGGTGTGCCATTTGCTCTGCATGCTGCCAACTTGGTTTCAATCATGGCGTACCATATGACCCCTCCCCAAGGGTCCCCAGAAGTAATTCCATAAGTAACCTCTGAACGTCGCCAGATGTTACCCGAAAATCAAAGCCACATGATGAATAAATAAGTATGAATCAGAAAGCTTTATCTGAAGATTCATAAGGGGGAAATTTACAATGTATGCTTAATGATAATCTCTCTTATATACTGGGCCCTGGGATGAACCCAGGGCCACGGCAGAGCCCGGCAAGCTACCCCTGGTGTACTCAATATGCCAAAACAGTAACAATAATGTACCCCATTCTCAGCAAATGGAGCCGTTACTGGCGCCTGCTTGAGCAAATCAATGAACAACTGGAAGACAAGTGATACAAGTGACAAGTGGTATTCAGTCAGTGATCTTAATAGTTAATTAAGCAAGCCAAAATTAATATTCTAAGAAATATTAATATATACATTTGATCTGTTGCTGTTCTTTGAAATTAAATATATAAAACATGAAGCGTAGGATAATGAATATTTTCTTGCTAAGAGCAATAAATTAATTACTTACAAATAGTTATTTTTAGACATACATAAGTATTTTTAGTGCTATGAAACAGAAATCTTAATTCCCGGTCAATAATTTTTTATCTCATTGGCTTAGATAAGATCCCAAGATAAGAAACCATATTTTTTCCTTAATCTTTTGAATGCTTTTGGATCAGAAGTTTTACATGTTCTTTTAATGAATCTAATGTAGATAAAAAAGATCTGCAAATCAAAGTGTCTATTTTTTTTAAAGCAAGATTCTCTGATTCAATTCTGGAAAATAGAAATACAAATAGGGTATTGACTATAAATTTCTGTTGAACAAACTGTATCACTTACTTTAAAATACCCGTGATCAGAACAAGAAAGCCTCGAGTGTATGCTTGGTGAAACAAAGCTGTCTTAACACTATTGTAGTCTATCTGTATGTGTGTGAGTTTGAGGGACTGGCATCAAGTGAATACACAAAAATATGTTTTGTTCTCTTTTGAAAAATTCATAATTTAGTGTAGCTTCCCTTTTTAAAACATATATCCTGGGCAGAGTGATAGTCCAGCAGGTAGGGTGTTTGCAGTTGGCCCATGCCGGCCTGGGTTCGATCCCTGGCATCCCATATGGTCCCCGAGCACCTCCAGGAGTAATTCCTGAGTGCAGAGCCAGGAGAAACCCCCTGAGCATTGCTGGGTGTAACTCAAAAAAGCAAAATAAAATAAAATAAAATAAATAAAATTAAATTAAATAATAAATAAAATAAAATAAAATAAAATGAAACAAAACATATATCCTTCAGGGCCAGAGCGATAGTACAGTGGGTAGGACATTTGCCTTGCAAGCGGCTGGGGTTCGATCCTCCGCATCCCATATGGTCCCCCAAGCAGTGGCAGGAGTAATTCCTGAGAGTAGAGTCAGGAGTAATCCCTGAGAATCAGCTAGGTGTGACCCAAAAAAGAAAAAAAAATCCTTCTTGTGTTTGTTATAGAATGGTGTGAGAAGTAAAATGAGAGAATCTTCTAAGATTATTTCTGGAGGTTGTGCCACACTCAGTGATGCCTAAGAGATATTCCCTGGCATATCGTAAAGATTTTCTCCTGACAGTGTTCATGGAACCATTGCTGGGAAAAAAAAACAAACAGGGTTGGTTAAAGCAGCCACATGCAAGAAAATTTCCTTGTCTCCTGTAATATCTCTCTGGCCAGAAGATTCATTTTATATTTTAAGTAAGTGTTTATTTTTTACACAGGAACCCAAAAAACTTCTAGTTATCAACATCATTTCTATGTTAATTTATTAAACTATTCTCACTTAAGTTTTGATGTAAGATTATTGTATTTTGGCTCTGTAGAAATTTCACCTATTACCTAATGAAAATTTAGTTAAAATATTTAAAGATTGCTGAATGAAACTATATTTAATACAATTATTCATAGACTGTGAAAAATGGTTTACTAATATCCACCTTAAAATATAATCAGGCAACAGACACTGGCATAGGGTTTTATGAAGAAAAAAGTGTGCATAATTTTAGGATAGTAAACAAGGTAGTAAGAGCACTTCTTTTGAACACTGACATTGAATGGTAAACATTTTCTGTTTACGATAACACAATTTTATTATCGGTAACTATATACAAAGCTAGTTTTGAGAGCAGTTGTTGAAATGTTTAAAAAAACTCTGCATGTAAGTGTGGAATATTTAGTTTCCTTTGAGAAAGATAATAAAAAAAACAATATAGTGTCTAAAACTTTCCTTTCATCATTGTCAGCAGAGGCATTAGATGATTGATTTTATGAAGCAAATGATTAATATATATGAATATCTATATATGTGTGTATAAATTTATATATGCATTTATGTATAGATATTCATATATACATGCATGCATATATGTATATATGAATATTCATACACTCATATATACATATATTCATATATATTTATACATATATATGTATATGTGTACATATATATTCAATATATATATTTATATCTATACATATATTCATATATATATGAGTACACACAGAGAAATAGATCATTTGTACAGATGAGCACTGCTCAGAGAGTCCCCTTAAATAAGCCAGAGACTGTAAGCAGACTAGGGTCCCAAAGAACTTGTGGCTCTGCAGACAGTAAGGAATGAGTTTATAAAGGCAAAAATCAGACCTTACTAAGACAATGGGTAAAGTGCTGCAAAATCTGTGATCAACAGAGCAAGTTACTTGTATCACTTGTATCACTTGTATCACTTGTCCTCCAGTTGATCATATATTTGCTCAAGCAGGCACCAGTAACATCTCCATATGTCCTGTCTAATGTTAGTAGAGCCCAAGGCCGTCTGCTTGCTCCAGGAACATAAAGAGCCTCAAACCATTCCGTCAGGTCATTGGGAATGGAGTCTATAATTGTTACTGGTATTTGGTATATCAAATACCACATAATGTAGCTTGCCAGGCTCTGCCGTGCGGATGGGATACTCTTTTAGTCACCTCTGATCTCGAGCATTTATTGATGAACCAGGCTGTGATCAGCTCTTCTGCTGGGTGGAGCTCTGACAAGAGGGGAGTCCAGATGTGGAAAATGGTAGCCTTCTTGGTGTGGGGGTTCCTCTGGCTTCTTTCGAGGCTCTGCTGGGGTAGTGGGCCAGGGCTAGAACTCGCCTTCCCTCTCGGGCATCTCATGATCAGCTGGGAACAGGGAGAGCTGGTAGCAGCCTTGCCCCATGTCTGTGAGTCTCTGGATCAGCATACATGGGCTGGGCTTGAAAAAGCCTGCTGCAGCATGGGTCTCGATGAGCAAAGACCCACCAAGTTACAGAAACAAACAAACAAACAAACAAAAAAACCTAGCTAGTGGTTAAACTGGCTTACAATTTTGTAAAGTGAATGACTTGAAGTTATGGGGGCAATCACTATTTGAGGGGGTGATAATTCCTGGAGCTAAACAACTTTTTTTACTGGCTGTACTTATTAACGGGGTACACCCTGAACCCAGGGACTATGGAGAAGAGTCCACTTCCTCCCTTCATGTTGACAGAGCAATAAAGATGGAATGACTTATGTCAGGAGCCCTTAGCATTAGCTCTCTCTCTCTCTCTCTATATATATATATACATATAAATATATATTCATATATACGTGTGTATATATATGCATGTGAGAGATATATATTATATATACATACATAATATGTTTATATGATTATGTACATTTATATAATAATAAATACATGCATGACATATGAATGCACATATGTAAATAATGTAGAGGAATGGATGTTTACTGTGAAAGATATAGGACTCAAATAATTAGTTTATTTCATTCTATGTGTAATAATAGGTGTCTTATTTGTAAAGCCAGTATAATACCTCGATAAATATTTTTTTCATTAATCACAAAGTTATGATCCTATTATCAGTTACATTTGACCTAACATGTCAACTCACAGGTTAAAATAAGTTCACTAGAAACTGCAAAGCTCTGCTTTGTTGTAATTTTCCTTATTCTTTAAGATTATTATTCACCCAACTCTTACCCATGATCTATGTTTTGCTGCAAAGCAGTTATACTTGTCTTTGAAAATTATCCTTTACCCAGAAGTCAGACTCATAGAAAAGATCAAGTACTAGCACACTAGTAAAAAAATATAGCAACATGATTACAGATAAGACCCAAGAGGAATTCTGGTTAGAGATCAGCCAAGGAACAACAGAGAGCTATTACTATTAATCATCCTAAAAGAAATACTGTTAGAGAAGAAGGAAATACTCTAGAGAGTGAAATAATACAGATATTGAATGCAAATGCAAAGACCCTGGTGTCTTGGGCAAAAAATTATTTTGACTTTTGTAAAACAATAAATTTCAAGAGCCTTGCACATCTTTTGAAAAACAATCATTGTTACCTATGAGAATTCTGCTAGAAAAAACAAGAATAATTTTCAACTATGCTTACATAATTTCAATTAAATAAAACAAATTCTGTGGTGGGTTTGGCTATGAGTTATTTAGTAAGAAGAGCATTCCATCTATTCTTTGGTATTCTTATAGGTTTAATACTATTTTGATGACAGAAGAAATGAATTTCACTTGGTCACTTGATCACTTGACATCCCGTTATTCATCGCTTTGCTCGAGCGGACACCAGTAACATCTCTATTTGACTCTTTCACGTGCCAGTGTAGCCCAATGGCATCTGGTTGCTTCAGGAATATGAATGAATGAATTTATTAGATAAAAGTAAACCTTCAACTATGGATTCAGAAATTGAAGTTTTGACTGCTTTTATGACAATTTTCCTTTACTTAATATATTGCTTTGTTTAGACAACATAGTATTATAGCAAAAAAAGAAAAGCTTCCCAATAAGAGTCTTCAACTGATTTTCATTTGTGAAAATATTTCCTCCTTCTAGTTAAAATGACTTATTTAATTACAGAAAGCATCAGACTCTAATAATGGGAATAATTATTTTAGATCATTTTGATTGAATTATTATTATATGATTCCTTCTCACAATTCTATAAACATACATCTCACATATTTTAACAGAATATAGTATCTGTGAAATAATTTGGCTCAATAATTACTAAATTACTACAAACCAATTGTTTAATATCTTCTTGCCTGCAATGCTGATTTGTGAAATTGAGAAATCTCTCTCTTAGGTTTATTAACAGGATTCAGCCTTTATTATTTAATGAATTTTTTAAAACAATGGGCAAAACACTAAAAATAAGCAAAATAGTTTAAGTTATAGGCTTATAATTGTAACTCTTCTTTTTTTTAGGGACGACCCAGAACTGACTGGTAGTGTGGGACCACACGTGACCTGGACCACTGCATGTGAAGCATGAGGTTGTGCTTGTTAGCCCTTTCTCTGGATCAGTGCCTGCATACTTACACCTGACACTAAGAATGAGGTCCATTATTCCATTTATTTGCATTCTCTAAACTGCCTCTAAATGATATTAAGTGTCATTAGAAATTATAGTGTGTTAGCCACATATATTTTTCTTATTTATTTGGGGCACATATTTTCTACAATTCTATAATCTATTTTTCATTACCCAAAAAGGCATTTCCCACATTCCATGTGTCCATTGCAAAGTTGCCCCATTGTCAATAGCATATTTTATAACTCTATTTTAGAAAGTAAGGTGTGTTTGCTAATTTCCCTAAATTTAACATTGTCAGAGAGAATACACTTATTCTGACAATTCAGTAAAAACCATCAGTCTTTGTATACAGATTCTATGATTTAGAATTGCTAATTCACCCTTTATTTAAAATGGGAGATTGCTGTTAGTCACTGCAGACTATTGAATTTGTTTTATTTTTAATTGCTATGTTGATCACTATTCTATATCCCCTGGAAGGATGGTATTTTTCACAGTTTTATTTGACTTGCAAAGTTGATGGTTCCAATTAAAGGCTTCTGGGTCACAGTTCCAGCAGTTGCACTTTGTCATTGAAAAGATCACACATTTTTACACATCTTTCTACTCTGCCTTATCCACATCCCATCAATTATAGCAGTTCCTTAAATGTCTAGCAGATTTTGACATTTATATCTTTATTGAAAATAATCTTAAGGGGCCTATCCTTATATTTACAAGATAATTAAATTTGAAGATACTTTAAAGTTATAGTCAGTGATAGAAGATGTCTATCAAATGCCTAAATCTCTTACCTTCTTGGGAGAGCCCAGGTGCTTTATAAATGCTTTTAAGGTACCTTCAAATAGGCCAGCTCAAATTAGGTGAATCCTATAGTTAAACTATCCAGTGGATGCCTAGAAGAGAGAAAATTGAAGGTCTTTCAGATTAAAAGTTCAAATTGTCATGATTGTACCTTTTAGCCTCCAAACTTGCTTTTGCCTTGATCTCCCTAAGCCTGTTCAGTTCATCATATTGAAAAGATTATGACATTTTCCAAATCACCTGGGGGAGTATTCCATTTCAATTCAATGACTAAGTCATCTCCAGGATTTGTAGTACTATCCTGCTGGGTTAAGTTCTTTAATGTGGAAGTAATTCTCATGTTTATAAAGTGTGGCTTTTAAAATCCCATAAGAGAAACTTACACTTTAATGTGAGATAGTTTAAAAAGTTATTCTTTGTGCCTCAACTATATCAAAGAAAAGCTTACCAATAGTATGGAAGTGCTAGCCATAAGCACTTTGAATATCAGTAAAGGGAGCATTGCTGGAATCATGCACACACACACACACACACACACACACACACACACAATGAGATGGTCAGAATCTAAAATCAAGGCGTCAGTTCTGAATTTTCATTTTCTACTTTATCATGGTCAAAATTTCAAATGTAAGTTACTGGAAAATGTAATTTTCTGCAACCTCCTGTGGTGCTCAGATATTACTTCTGCCTCTGTATTTAGGGAAATCTTTGTATGGGCATCAGCAATTATTTGCAGTGACGGAAATCAAACCTGGGTCCAACATATGCAAGACAAGTGCCTTACCTGCCTAAATATATTTTTTGTTCCAAGATTTATTTACTTTTTAATTTTTATTAGTGAATCACGATTGTTTTTAATGAAACTGACTTGGAAAAAAATAAGGAGAAGGAAAGTGTTCAAGAGATATATAGGGCTTTTCCAGAGCAGAAAATAGAGAGACAGAGACACACAGCAAGATACATTTTCAAGATTCATACTTGAAGAGTAAGCCTTGGCCAAGAATATTTAAAAATCTCAAAAGAAAATTAAAAAACCTCTCTTGAACATAAACATATTTTTTTTTCTTTTTTGGGTCACACCCAGTGGTGCTCAGTGGTTACTCCTGGCTCTGTACTCAGGAATTACTCCTGGCGGAACTCGGGGGACCATATGGGATACGGGGGATTGAACCCTGGGCAGCATGGGCCGGCCGCTTGCAAGGCAAACGCCATACCCGCTGGTCTATCGCTCTGGCCCCAACATATTTCTTATGCATATTTTGCGCCATGTTTTATGTGTATGTATATGAATTTAAACAAAATGATTACCACCATTATTTTGGTAAAATGAAATAGTTGTCATTGACACTTATTTAGAAAGATGTGAGGGGAGGAAAGAAATACGCAGTGGAGAGAAACAACACAGACTTTTTCAGAGTGCAAATAAGCATGCAAAGAAACAGCCATAAGCAAACCAACTAAGTGCTCAAAGGCAAACACAGACTTGAGAAGCAAGTCTTAAATGAAATTAATTTTTGATTTTAGCTTTGTCTTCTAAGTCTTTTTTTGACATTTGTAATGGTGTTTGATATTTTCTTTTGTTCATTAATCATTGATCTCTCTGCTTTTGTTGACACTCATCTTTGGAGATGCTTTGCATTTATAAAGTAGTTAAGAGTCACAAACATCTATGTAAGTATATCTTAGTTCATGTTTGATTATTGCCTTAAGAATGATCAAACCCAGGACTGGAATACTAGGTCAGTTATTTTGACTTTGACTGTATTTCTAATATGTATTTAGAAATTAGAACTGGGGTTTTGCTCTCAGCTTTGGTGAAAGTGTGAGTTATAAGTACACCTTCAATTTACTATCTCTCCCATTTTCTATTCTTAGTTGTTTGGATTTTAGCTACCAGCAGTTCTCAGGTTAGGAAACTGGTTCTGCCATTATGGATCATATCTGGAGAGGCACCAGACCACCTAGTATGCCTGGCATGGAACCCAGTTAGCAGTGTGCAAGGTAAGACCCTGTGCCCTGTATATTGCTTTGACCTCCACTCTATTTTGGGGCTTCTTAACAATTTTGTTTTTATTTTTTAATTGAAGCACAGTGTCATGTTAAGTTCTAACACCCACCCTTTCACCATTGTACATCTCGCATCAACAAACAATGCCCAAATTTCTCTCTTTCGCTCTCTTTCCCTCCCTCCCTCTCTCCTCTCTCTCTTTCTCTATCTCTCTGTCTCTTTCTCCTTTCTTTCTCTGGCATTATGGTTGCAATACAGATAGTGAAATCTCATCTGGTACATCCCTTTACCTACTTTCAACACTCATTTTCTGACCAAAGAGATCATTTCCAACTTTTATTGTCACACTGGTCTATTCTCTGTTCTTAGCATTTTAAGAATTCTTCATGGTCTTTGCCATAGATGCTAAACCAGACAATAGCACCACCAACAGTAAACATGAATTTCTTTTTCATCACATACCTGTCAAATCTGGCTGTTTCTAATCATTTCCTTTCATTTCTCTTTCTCTACAGTGAGAAGACTTCTCATTGAGTATCCTCCTAAAAATACTTATTCTTTCCCAATTATGGGTTTTTTATACTTTTGTTGCAGAAGTTTTTGATTGTTTCATACATTATGCAAAATAGCTGTTTATCTATTAATAATGAGCTAATATTTTCTCCCATTAGGTAAAATGCCTTTTATTTTAGCCCTACTTTTTAATTTATTTTTAAGCATTTTATTATACCACCATAAGATACAATCACAAAGATACACAATTAAAAAGTTCAAACCTGGGTTTTGGTCATACAGTGTTCCAGCACCCATCCCTCCACCAGTGCCCATCTCCCACCCACCACCAACTACCCGGTTCCCTCCCCCCCTCCCCAGCCCACCTCCATAGCATGTTCCCCCTTTCTTTCCCTTTCTCTCTCTCTCTCTCCCTTCCTTCCCCTCCAGACTATGGACTACAGAACATACATTAAAGGGTTGTCAAGTGTATCGTTTTGCCTGTATTTAATGCTCAGTTCTAGGTTGGCACTAGTACCCTCGACAATTGTCAGCACACTGTTCCATTCTCTGTCCTACCCAGCCTCTGACTCCCACACGTTTGCGACAATTTCCACCCCTTGAAAAGACCTCCTGATACAAGGTCATGTTTCACTTGACCTTGGATATTGGCATCACAATATGCACATATATATCTATGCCATGCAAATAAATGCAGTCATTCTGTATCTGTCTCTCTCCTTCGGACTAATTTTGCTCAACAAAATATTCTCCATGTCCATCCATTCATAGGCAAATTTTATAACTTCATTTTTCCTAACAGCTGCAAGTATTCCATTGTGTAGATGTACCAAAGCTTCTTTATCCAGTCACCGATTCTAGGGAAATCTGGTTGTTTCCAGATTCTGGTTATTTTGAATAAAGCTACTATGAACATAAAAGTAGGGATGGTGTTTCCGCTGCGTATTTTTGGCTTCCCAGAGTATATTCCCAGGAGTGGTATGGCTGGGTCAAATGGGAGTTCAATTTCTAGCCTTTGGAGGAATGTACATATTGTTTTCCAGAAAAGCTGTACCAGCCGGCATTCCCACCAACAATGGATGAGTGTCCCCTATTCCCCACATCCACGCCAGCACTTGTTGTTCTTGCTCTTTTGAATATGTGCCAGTCTCTGTGGTGTAAAATGATATCTCATTGTTGTTTTGATTTGCATCTCTCTGATGATTAGTGATGATGAGCATTTTTATATGTTTTTTTGGACATTTGAATTTTTCCTTGTTGAAGTTTCTGTGCATTTCTTCTCCCCATTTTTTGATGGGGTTGTTTGTTTTCTTCTTGTAAAGTTCTAACACTGCTTGATATATCCTGGATATTAACCCCTTATCAGATGGGTATCGGGTGAATATTCTTTCCCATTCTGTGGACTGTCTTTGTATCTTGGTCACAGTTTCTTTTGAGGTGCAAAAGTTTTTAGTTTTGTAGTCCCATAAGTTTATCTTTTCTTCTGGTTGTTTTGTTAGTGATGTTTCACCTTTGAAGATGCCTTTAGCTTCAATGTTGTGGAGGGTTTTTCCTATATTTTCTTCAATGTACTTTATGGATTCAAGTCTGATATTGAGATATTTACTCCATTTTGATCTGATTTTTGTGCATGGTGTTAGACACAGGTCCAAATTCATTTTTTTACATGTCGCTGCCCAGTTTTCCCAACACCACTTGTTGAAAAGGCTTTTGTTACTCCATTTTTGGACTCTTTGCACCTTTATCAAAGATTAAATGATCATGTGTTTGAGGTTGGGTGTCAGGATACTCAATTCTATTCCATAGATTCACAGGTCTGTTTTTATTCCAATACCACACTGTTTTAATTACTACTGCCTTGTAGTACAGTTTGAAGTTGGTAAAGGTGATGCCGCCCATCTTCTTTTTTCCCGAGGATTGCTTTAGCTATACTTGGGGGTTTATTGTTCCATACAAATTTCAGGAGTGTTTGGTCAATTTCTTTGAAGAATGTCATGGGTATCCTTATAGGGACTGCATTGAATCTGTACCGAGCTCTAGGGAGTATTACCATTTTGACAATGTTGGTTCTCCCCATCCATGAGCAGGGAATGTTTCCATTTCCTTATGTCCTCTTTTATCTCTTGGAGCAGAGTCTTGTAGTTTTCTTTGTACAGGTCCTTTACACACTTGGTTAAGTTGATTCCTAGGTATTTGATTTTCTGTGGCACACATTGTGAATGGAATCGTTCCCTTAATATCCTTTTCTTCTCTTTCGTTATTTGTATATGGGAAAGCCACAGACTTTTGGGTGTTGATTTTGTATCCTGCCACTCTACTATGCATCTATTTTTTCTAGGTGTTTTTTTGGTAGAGAGTTTAGGGTTCTCTAGGTATAATATCATGTCATCTGCGAATAATGATAGCTTGACTTCTTCCTTGCCGATCTGGATGCCCTTGATGTCCTTTTTCTTCTCTGATTGCTATGGCAAGTACTTCCAGTACTATATTGAATAAAAGAGGCGAGCGTGGGCAACCTTGTTTTGTCCCTGATCTAAGGGGAGAGGCTTTCAATTTCTCCCCATTGAGAATGATGCTCGCTGTGGGATTTTGGTAGATGGCTGTAACTATCTTGAGGAAAGTCCCTTCAATTCCCATTTTCTGGAGCCGTTTTAATCATGAACAGGTGCTGAATCTTGTCAAATGCTTTCTCTGCGTCTATTGATAGGATCATATGGTTTTTATTTTTTCTTTTATTGATATGATGTATTATGTTGATTGACTTGCGAATGTTGAACCATCCTTGCATTCCCAGGATGAATCCTACTTGGTCATGATGTATAATCTTCTTGATGAGTCTCTGGATTCTGTTTGCTAGTATTTTGTTGAAGATCTTAGCATCCGTGTTCATCAGGGATATTGGTCCATAGTTTTTCTTTCTTTGTGTTGTCTCTCCATGCTTTGGATGTCAGGGTGATATGTGCCTCATAGAAACTGTTTGGGGGTGTTTCTGTTTCTTCTATTTCCTGGAAGAGCTTGAAAAGGACTGGCAGTAGGTTCTCCTTAAAGGTTTGGTAGAGTTCACTAGGGAATCCGTCTGGACCTGGGCTTTTGTATTTGATATTTTAGCCCTACTTTTTTTTTTTTTGCTTTTGTGTCCCACCCTGCAATGCTCAGGGGTTACTTCTGGCTGTACACTCAGGAATTACTCCTGGCAGTGCTTGGGGCCCATATGGGATGCCACGTATCGAACCTGGGTCGGCTGCATGCAAGACAAATGACCCACCCCGCTCGACTATAAGGGGCTCTGGCCCCTTATTTTAGTTCTACTTTATTCATTGAAAGAAAACAGTTGATGAAGCCACATTGGTTTATTTTCATATTTGTCAATTTTTTGTATTTGTCAGTTTTTGTAATTGTCAATCATTAAAGACTGATCCAATGAATATAGCCTAGAAAGACTTACCAATATTTCCCATATTTATTAAATATGCATATTCGTCCATAGTCCTTGGGAGAAGGACACATCTACCTTTGTGGTTCACCAAAACTCAGACTATAACCAAGGTTTTCTATAGTAGTGACAACAGGTCAACTTGCAGTTTATATATGGAAGATTCTATGTTGGAAAACAGGACAAGTTGTGGAGGAATGATGCTCCTAGAGACAGCAGCAGCCAATCTCTTCCCAAGACGGAATACCAGGAATGCTTCAGAGATGTGGAAGTCAGCAACATTGAAGTCTGTAGATTTCCTCAAGTATATCAGATATTTTTAAGATGTCTGAAGAAGACTATGTAACAGTGGTTCTCTCAATGTTTAATGACCTGGTAAAACAACAGCAACAGTGAAGAGAGAATCTATAAAATTAAAGAATATGATAGGAAAAAATGAAAGAAAGCTCAATAAAAGAGAAATGAAGACGCAAAAGAATATAATAGCAATTTTCCTATAAAAAATGGAAAGAGCTGAAATTGGAATCAGTGACCTCAAAAATGGTGTATAATTCCATTAGTAAGGAATTGCTACAGAAAAAGATAGCAAAGGTGAACTTAATTCCTTGCTTCCTCTGCTGATAAGTTTTAATACATAGCTCTAACTTACTTCAAGGAGCTTATGTTTAAGTTTTAATATATAATTTTTGTTTTCAAATATTACTTCATATCTTGAAGCATTTTGAATTAGTTTTGTATAAAGTGCTAGATAATTATCTAGTTTTATTAACTGACATGATTCCGACCATTTTCCCCAACAGTGTTGAAGAAGACATTTTTGATGCTTTGTGATTTCTTGGCTCTTTCTTTATAACTCATGCTTGGGTGATTTATTTTTTGTTCTCACTACTTTTCCATTAATTCACGTGTCCAGTTTTATTCCAGTAACATCATTCTAATTAATAAAACTTCATAGCATAGTTTGTAATAGGGTTGAAAGATAACTTCATTTTTGTTCTTTATTATCAGTTATTTGAGGTCTTACATAGTTCTGATTGAATCTCATTACTTTTATTTATTTAAAATAAATAAATAAAATAAATAAAATAAAACTAGATAATTATCTGGTACTTTATACAAAACTAATTCAAAATGCATCAAGATATGAAGTAATATTTGAAAACAAAAATTATGTGTTAAAACTTAAACATAAGCTCCTTGAAATAAGTTAGAGCTATGTATTAAAATTTAGCAGAGGAAGCAAGGAATTAAGTTCACTTCATGTTTTGCTATTTCTTTTCTGTTGCAATTCCTTACTAATGGAGTTATACACCATTTTTTTGAGGTCACTGATTCCAAATTCAGCTCTTTCCATTTTTTTAGGAAAATTGCTATTATATTCTTTTACTTCTTCAATTCATTTTTTTTCTTTTGCTTCTATTTTCATTTTTATTCTTTATTATCAGTTATTTGAGGTCTTACATAGTTCTTATTGAATTTCATTACTTTTAGGAGCCAACATTATAACTAATATTGAGGTCCATCCTTTCATGCAACATACATTGTGTCAGTATCCTATATGACACAAGGTACCCCATACACCAGCAAGAAGTAAGCCCTGAGTAGAGTCAGGTGTGGTTCCCAAATACAGAGCTAAAAAATGTAGTGACTTTTTTCTGTTTCCATAAATAGTGATGTTGAGATTTTGATAAGAATTAAGTAGAATATTATATAGGCTTAGATAAAATACCAGCTTTAGCTCTTTTATTCTAACTTATTACAGTCTATTAGTAAACTTTAGTCTCCTCTTTCAAGAATGTTTTCAATTTTTTATTTGAAAAGTTGTTTCATTCTTTCTGCTACATTTATTTCTATTTTATATAATTTATTTATACATTTATTTCTGTTTCATATAATTGTAAATGGAAATATTTTCCAGATTTCTCTCTCTAGCCCATCATAACACTGCTGGGATGTGTGCATGAAGGGCATTATCAGTGTTGTTTGACCTGTAATATCGACCACATAACTCAGTTCTCAGCTCAACGATGTGGTGCTGCATGGGGGAGGACATGTTAGGGTATAAAAGTGTTAAGACAACTGTTTCCGGAAGGTGATATATGAAGTGATGGTGATTAAATTCCTAGAGCATATACTCCATAAACTCTTATGCTCCATCACTTTCAACTATCTCAAGTTTCACATTTTTGTTGTTTGTATATCTCAGCATAATCTGTACATGACTTTATGTATTACACTACTCTCTAGACATCTGTCCTGAAATATTTCAGTATTTGACCAACCTCCATCTTTAACTTATTCAATTCAATTCATGGAAACTACCAGAGTCTACGTAAGCTTTCCCATCCTATTCTAATTGAAAATAAAATCCCAGGATTAAAATTGGAGCAGGGAAAAGGAACTTTCATTCATCGTTGGTAGGAATGTTGAGTGAACCAGCCTTCTTGGAAAACAATGTGTACATTTCTCAAAAAACTAGATATTGAGCCCCCATTTGATCCTGCAATACCACTCCTGGGAACATGCCCTAGAGACCCAAAAAGCACACAATAGAAACACCATCGGCACTTCTATATTCCTCGCAGCACTATTCATGATAGCCAGAATTTGGAAATAACCTGAGTGCCCAAGAGCAGACTACTGGATAACAAAACTATGGACTACTAGGCAGATGCCAGGAAAATGTAAACACAATGGAATACTATGCAGGTGTCAGGAAAAATGAAGTCATGAAATTAACATACAAATGAATGGACAAGGAGATTATCATGGTGAGTGAAGTCATTCAGAAGGTAAGGAGAGATATAGAATGACTGCATTCATCTGTGGAATATAATTATATGCCAATTATCTAATAATTGTTGGAAATAGTAACACCAGACTAGAACTGAGCATTGAAAATAGACAATGAATTTCTATGATAATCCCTAAAAGTACTTAGGGAAGGTGACAAATATAAGAGAAGGGGAATAGAGAGTGAGTGATACAGAGAGAGAGAAATAGAGAGAAGAGGAAAAGTATATACTATAGAGGGAGTCTGGGATAGGGGTGGGATCTAGGAACATTGGTAGTGGGAAATGTGCACTGGTGGAGGGATGGGTGCTGGAACACTGTATGACTGAAACCCAATTATGAACATCTTTGTAGTTGTATAACTCATAGTAGTACAATGAAATAGAACTTAAAAAATACAAATTGAAGAATAGTCAACTTAATTTGAAATTTAGTTTTCATTCATTTACTTTCAAAATATTAGATATAACAATTGTAAAGTTTATCACTGTAAACTTGTTGATGTGTATGGATAGTTACTAAAAGTAATTCTTAATTTGTTCTTTTGAGCATGTGTTTAAGATAATTTATGGTAAATATATGAACTCAAATTGCTACTATAAATTAGCTTTATTTTGCTCTATATTACCTATAACATTTTTAATGCACATACTGACTATAGAACTAGGATCATACTTACTAAATAGTCACTTGAACACCTTGGGAAAATTAAAAAAAAATCTGTTCCTTAAGAAGAAGTTAAGATATATGAACATTTGTCAGATAGTATTAAATTATCCCTATGATTAATTTTTTCTTATTTTGAACATACAGCAGCTGCTATTGCTGGTTCAAACACCTTATGTAGAAAAACAAAAGATCATCAACTGCTCTAAACTCTCCCTTGGCAACTCCTTAGCAACAGGTGAGGGAAGGGAGGGAAATTTGGAAAGACTGTCTATAAACTACGTGATTAACAAAGAGGCAAGCACATGCCACCTACATGGCCCCTCTTGAAATGTGTGCTTTCACAGTTCAATGACTGTGAAATGGCCCTCACATCTCTTCTTGGTGTACATACTGACTCCATTCTGGAGAAGCCAATGTTCTTGAGCCTCCACCTAAATGTAACTTTCTCCTTTTCACCCTTTATTTACCCAATGAACTTGTTTTAGTTCACTCTTCATCTCTTCTTGAAATTCTTTTCTGTGAGGTAACATGCTTGCTCTAAAGATTTGTTAACAATAAGGACTAACTTTCAATTTCTAAAAAAGCCATTTCTTCTGCGCCCCTGAGACCAGTGCTCCTGGAGGTATTGGGTAGGAAGATCATCTCCCCACACAATGCAAAGCAGGTAGACTTCAGGTGCATCTTGGTAGCTGTCTCTTGGAGCTAAAAGGACTTTAGTTTCCATGCTATCCATGGACTCATTTCTTCTTTGACTAGTCATAAATTTCCCATGCACTATACTAGAGGACAGAGGTGGGTAGAGAGGAAAGCACTAGATTCCCTTCTTGAGGCTGGCTACTCTGTCCTTCCCACTTCACAAAACCACCAAGGGAACCCTATCCTTTCAGGGAATAGGGTCACATTTCTCACTGACAAGTATAACGTGAATGCAGGCATTTTTACTTATAGTGTGTATGCATAAGATACATTTGGAGGAAATTATTTTATTGGCAGTGTCTCTCTTCTTATTTTTTAATCTCTCCATCACTTGGAACTATTGAAATACATATTAATGCCTTTTATTTCCTTTTATATTTCTTCTTTTCTTTTTTTTTTTCTCTCTTATATTTTTCAAGTGCAGGTTCCAATAGCTAAATACCTCAAGTAGAAACTGCAAATAGAATGGTGAGCTCATTCGCCAACGTGGCAAGGCGTGAGCCTGAGGAGACCAAATGCTAACGTCCAAAGTTGCTAAACAGTGCAGAGAAGTGATAAAAGCAGACCTCAAAGAAAGAAGAGCAGAGATACTGGAAGATGCAGCAGAAGCCGGGAAAAGCATTTGCACTGCCCGTCTGTCCTTCGCCAACTATAAGACCAAGATGACTGCCCTCCGGTGCCCTGATGGATCTATCACATCTTCCAGAAAGGCAATGGAGAAGATTATCCAGGACTTCTACTCAAATCTCTTTGATAGCCACATCCACCTGCCCACATACCAAATTCCACAGGATGGATATGTCATTCCCAACTTTCTTCCCTTCTGAAATCCGACATGCCATCTCGTCGGTAAAGAAGGGAACAGCACCAGGCCCAGACAAAGTCAGACCCGAACACCTGAAGAATCTGCCTTCAGTACTCATCAATACACTAGCTCAGCTCTTCACACGTTACCTTTTCAAATGCAAGGTGCCCTCCCAATGGAAAACCAGCAGGACAGTTCTACTGTTCAAGAAGGGAGACATGCACGACATCGGGCAACTATCGCCCCATCTGCCTGTTGTCGGTCATCTACAAACTGTTTACATGAGTCATCCTGAACAGGATTAGCAGAACACTAGATGAAGGACAACCATGTGAGCAAGCAGGCTTCCAGAAAGGATTCAGCACAATCGACCATATCCACACAGTAACCAAGCTCATCGAGGTTTGTAGGGAGTACAAGATGCCGCTCTGTCTCACGTTCATTGATTTACAGAAAGCCTTTGATTCTGTGGAGACTGAAGCAGTCATCGAAGCCCTATTCAAACAGGGTGTTCAAACCCAATACATCAGGATCCTTCGTGAGCTGTATTATGGATTCACCACCAGGATCTCACCATTCTACAAAGAAGTGATCATTAATGTGAAAAGAGGGGTTCGACAGGGTGATACCATTTCACCAAAAGTCTTCAGTGCCACCCTCGAGAACATTATGCGACAATTAGAATGGGAAGGAATGGGAGTGAAGTAGATGGTCTGCAACTACACCACGTCCGCTTCGCTGATGACATCTTTCTAATAACACCAAACATTAGCCAAGCGGCACAAATGCTGGCTGACTTCGACTGAGAATGTGGAAAGATAGGTCTACAACTGAATCTAAAGAAAACAATGTTCATGAAGAATGAACTAGTTCCAGAGGCCCCATTCACTCTCAATGGAACAAACATCTCTGAATGCAGCAGTTATGTCTACCTAGGTCGAGAAGTCAACATGATGAACGACCTAAAACCTGAGCTGCACAGGAGGAAGAGAGCTGCATGGAATGCCTTCAAAGGCATCGAAGAAATAGCTAAAAGGACAAAGAACCTCCAGCTCCAGGCACATCTCTTGGACTCCACTGTTCTCCCTGCATTAACATACGCCTCAGAGACCTGGGCCCTACAAAAGCAGGATGAGAATGCTATTCGGTCTCCCAGAGAGGAATCGAAAGAGCTATGCTTGGAATATCATGCCTCACTCAAGTGAGAGAAGGAATCCGGAGTTCTGACCTCCTTCGCTATTCCAGAATCAGGGACGCTGTCTCGTTTGCCAAGGCATCGAAAATAAGATGGGCTGGACATGTAATGCGATTTGGAGACAACCGCTGGACTAGAGCCGTTACCTACTCGATCCCACGGGATGTCAAAAGATCACGTGGCCGCCCACCTACAAGATGGTCTGACTTCCTTGTAAAGACACTGAAGGAACGGTTTGAGGCTCTTCGTATTCCTGAATCAACCAGATGCCATTGGGCTACATTGGCACATGATAGGGTCCAATGGAAATGTTACTGGCGCCCGCTCGAGCAAATCAATGAATAACGGGATTCAAGTGATCAAGTGATAACTATCACTATCTTCCCATTTATGATCGATTGGCTCGAGCGGCACCAGTAACATCTCCATATGTCCTGTCTCATGCTATAGAACCCAAGGGCATCTGCTTTCTCCAGAAACATAAAGAGCCTCAAACCATTCCATCAGGTCATGGGAACGTATGGATATAAATTGCTTTTAAGAGATTTTTTTTGGATAATTTATTCTGTCATTTCAGTTATGCAATGAAATACAAATAAGATCATGTTAAATCCCATGCCCCATTGGGTGTGGCTATGAACTGGCAGCCAGCACAACCAGCAAACCCAGATAAGAGACAGGGCAGAGCAACAGCTACACCTCTCCACCCACGTGGAATGGCCCATTGGGCCATAGGAGGACAGTAAATAGCTTGGGCCCCTGGCAGTGTACAACATAGCTCCTAGGACCAGCAGACACATGTGTGAGTCTGTGCCAGCCAGACTTGGAGTGGGGATCCACCTATCCCTTCTATTTCCATGCCCCAACGGGTGTGGCTACTAGCAGGCAGACACCACAACTAGCAAAGCCTGTTAAGAGACAGACCAGACCCACAGCCCTGCAGGTGTTGCAGCGACACAGCAGCCATGTGACAGACTTAGATAATAATCAAATTTAGGACCTGGTACTTCCCAAGATCTTGCACATGTACACGCTGAAATGATCATTTTAGGTGCAGCAAACTGGGGTGGCTGATAGGGAATGGGAATGCTAATGTCAGACTAGAATTCACCATTGAATGTACACATAGAGACTTACATGTTAAACCGTAAATATCTATAGGGAAAGACACACTGTGTAAGAGAAGGTAGAGAAATACAGAAAGAGAGAGAGAGAGAGAGAGAGAGAGAGAGAGAGAGAGAGAGAGAGAAATAAAAGGAGCCTATTATAGAGGCAGGCTGGGGGTGGGTGGGAGGGAGTGTTATGGGTATGGGGGTACTGATGGAGGGATGGGTGCTGGAACACTATATGACAGAGACCCAATTATGAACATACTTGTAATTGTATATCTCACGGTGGTATAATAAAAATTAAAAAATACGTTAAATTTAGAGTTCAATCTAAATATATCATCAAATATAATTTTAAATTGCTGCAGGATACCTGTTCAATAATATGCAACATAGATGCTTGATACACAAAGCCATTCACAATTACACAGAAATTTAGTTTTATAGGTGATCTTAATTTAAAATAAAATATAGGTCAAACTATTGATATATTTTACTGATTGGGATGTAATTGAGTTATTAGATAAAATTCATTCAAATTATGTTTTCTTATGAAAAAGAATTACATGGGACCGGAGCGATAGCCCAGCGGGTAGGACGTTTGCCTTGCACACGGCCGGCCTGTGCTGGGCCGGGTTCGATCCCTGGCATCCCATATGGTCCCCCGAGCACCGCCAGGAGTAATTCCTGAGTGCAGAGCCAGGAGTAACCTCTGAGCATTGCTGGGTGTGACCCAAAAAAAAAAAAGAAAAAGAATTACAAAGTACTCATTAAATATTGAATAAATAAAGATCTAGAAAATATTAACTAAAATAAATGATTATATTTGGTGATAGATAATAATTTTATTATTATTGATAATAATAATGATTATATTTGGTGATAAATAATAATATAATTATTTATTATTTTATTATTATTTATATATAAATTAGGTTATAAAAATATAACATTTACTAAGAAGATATCATATCTTAACTCTAGATAAGTCTGGGTTACAATTGGGAAGTATTAACATGAGAATAATTTGTAATGATGATAAGAGTAACAATTATTGAGTGCCTGGTCTGTGGTAGAAACTAACTCACATCAATTAATGCATGTATTACTCTCAGCAGTCCTATCAGGCAGATGTTAATGTTATTCCTAATTTAAGATAAGGAAATTGAGACTCAAGAGGAGTTGAACTAGTTTCTTTTCTGCATCTGGAGATGAAAAAGGATTAAAGCACAGTCAGACATGAAAGAACATTGAATTTTGCAAGTATCAAGATTTAAATAAAACAACTTATAATTTTAATCAAATTTACCACCACTGGAAATTTTATGAATATAAGTGAGATCCTTTTTTGTTGTTAAGATAGAATAATTGGCATAACAGCAATTTAATTATTCTCTGTTCTTGTATATTAGAATGGAGAAGAATCTGTATTTAAGAATGATGAGTTATGTCCCAGGAATGAATGAAAGTTCAATTAAGAGACTTTAAAACAGACCAATAAAAACTATTGAAAAATTGCTTCTCTCACATCTTGAACTAATAATAAACACAAAGTAATAAAAAGGTAAAATATAGAGTAAGTAAATGAAGAAGATTAAAGATTTTTATATAGATATTTACTTTTAATATTGGGAAAAGATGTTCTCACATGGAATATAAAGTGTACAGGTTATTAGAAAATTCATAAGCCCACAGTATTAATCACTAAAAAAAATGGAAATAGTATAAAATCCATTGTCAATATCCTTAGTGCGTAAAAAGCCTCTTCTTATTCAATAAGGCACATGAAAGTATTTGGATCTTATTGGCAGAAAGTACTAAAATTTATTTTAAATTTTATAGGGGCCAGGAGAGAATACAAAAGGGCGACGAACATGTGTAGCTTATATAAATACCTATTTGATTCCTAGCACCTCATGGTTCCTTCTGAGCACTTCCTTGGCAACCATCATAGTCCAGAACAACTAAGACAAAGAGAGCCTTGTTAATATTCTGTCAGGTCTGAAGTGATGAGGAATCTTATCAATATCTCAGCCTATATTACAGTGGTCCCTCTGAATACCACATACATATATACATACATACACAAATATAGGTGAATGAAAACTTGCATGATAAATTATTTCTATGCCACAGAAATAGTACCATAGATAAGGTGTTTGCTTTGCATGTAGCAAATCCTGATTTGAAACTTTAGCACCCTATATGGTCTGAGAAAAAAAAAGAATTATAGTCTGAGAAAAAGAAAAGAATCCTTGAAAACCTATGTAAATTAAGCATAGTTATATATAATTCATTATTTTGCATAATTTAGAATGAACTTATACATGTGATAGTAGAGATACTATAAGAAAGATAACAGGGCAGACAAAATGGAAAATAATAGCAAAAAACATAATTGAACAAAGTTTCATTCTCAATTTACAAGGAACTTACTGATATCTAATATAGATACACATAAACTATTTACAACTCTATGTTATGTTTAATATGTAGAAGAACAAAAAGCAAATAATCTTAAATATCTCCAAAATGCAAAAGTTTTTTTAAAAAAAATTTTAAAAAGAAAATGCATTTTAAAAGGGATATTTACAAAGATTCATAGCTTATCTAAAAGATTCATACAATATTTATAGCTGATAATTCATCAGAATCTAGTGTCCAGAAAAAAACTGAGATGAGAAATTTAAAAGGTAATAGGAAAACTTCTGTCAACCAATGGGTTCAGTAAATATCCAGTACACGCTTCAAAATGAAGAATAAATAAGAAATTTCAAGATAAACTAAATAATTTATTGTTTATTTATCTAAAAGAAATATTAAAGAGAAATATTCAGGATGAAAAACAAGGGGTCTGAAAAGTAACTAAAAATCTGGAAAAAAGTGTCAGATAAAGTGTTTACATAGGTAAATATATTGGTGATATTCATGAATCTATTTGTTATTTAATGCAATAATGTATTATTCCATTTAAAAGAAACAAAAATCTCATAAAATTGCTTTGATAAACTTATAAAATATAAATATGTAAAATATTAACACAGATAATGGAATAGTCAAAGAGTTATAAATAAGAAATATCTTAATACTATTAAAATTAAGATTTCAGTGGCCAGAGTGATAGTACAAAGAGTAATACTATCAGCACAGGTTCAATCCCTGGCACCCCATAAGTTCAACTTACTCCTACCAGCAATGAATCCTGAGCACAGAAGCATGAGTAAGCTCTGAGGATAAGTTGATCTGGCCCAAAATTTAAAAAAAAATTAGAATATCAGAATGTTTAATTTGCCCACTGTGTTCCCCACTAAAATATAAGTGTGCATTAAAAGCACTGAAACTTATGAAACATAAAAAATATAAAAACATACAAACAGACAGTAATGGTGAAAGTAAAATAATACAAAGAAAAATGTTAAATACATAATATTGATAATTAAGTAAAACTAATATATATTTAAAGTTGCAAATAAAAGGAAAAATAATGGATATATGAGTAGTATTAATGGATAGTGATAATGGATATATGGGTAATATTTTTCAAATCTATCGTTTCTAAAAGAGATTTATTTTATTTGGTGTTTTTTGGGGGAAACACACTCTGTGGTGTTCATAGATTAATCCTGAAATTGTTTGGTTACCATACATGGTGACAATGAATAAACATGGTTTGGCAGAGTCCAAAGCCATAGAACCTTACTGCTATATTATCTCTCCAGTCCATAAAGATAGAAATTAGATTGATCCATAAATAGAATGAAAGAACAGAATTAGCAAATGTACACCACAAAATGTTAAGCATAAAAAAAAATCTGGAAAATTTTGTTGTACTAAAGTTAAAAAAAATAAATGGAAATAAGTTTCTAGAGACAAAGGGATTTAAAACGATTTTAGTCTATAATGCAATAAATTAGAAAAATATTAGAAGCATTTTGCAAGTCCTAAGAGAATTCTACATAAAAACCAAATTTTTTAGGCAAATAACAATCATCATTTGAAAATAGTTGTTGTAAAACTCAATACTTCACTTTCAAGAAAATATAAGACAAATAATTATAAAATTAACAGGGAAACAGAAGGCAAAAAAATACTTTAAATCAGCTAAATTGAATTGTAATGGAACATATGATAATTCATGTATAAGAAGCAATAGGGAATAAGAGAGAGCTAATAGGCAAAGGATTTCTGTGGTAATGTGAATGTTCTCAAATTAGATAAGAATAATTACCTTAAAACTCTGGGAATATACTAGAAAACTGAATTATGCCTTTCAAAATTGGAAATTATATATCAATTATATCAACAATATCTCTTGATTGAAAAAGACAATATAAGTAGTATTAGTGTGAGAAACTTATTACAAACTAGGATCTGGGTAGTATTTTATTATTGAAGTGATAGTTTGGAAAAATATTCTCATTTAAAAACATATTTATAAGCGTATGGAAAAAGGAAAGTTAGAAGGAAAGAAGGGGGAAGAGTGGGGTATTAAATTACATTGAAATATAATATTTAAGGTATTCTATTTAATGTACTAGAATATGTTGCTTTCAAGACAGCTTTAACAAAGAACTGCTTTGTTGAGGAAATTTGTTGTTTCAATGTTAGGAAATTACTTAAAAACAGATTTGGATATAGCCCGCTGATTGGAGGGCTTGTTTTGTAGCCCAGGGTTTGATCTCTAGCACAGCATGGTCACTAGATCACTATTGTATGTGGCCCCCAAAATGTATTTTTCAAATACAAAAAAAAGGGCACTGTGAATAAAAGCAATCAGATGAGTCAAAGAAACTGTGTCCCAGGGCCCATGATATTAAAGGGAGCAAAAGAGAGTGTGAAGCATAGTGTCCATGAAGTTACTAGATTTTATCATGGGAAAGAAACCTATCAGACAGCATGGAGCAATTTAAATGGAAAGGCTTTATGAACAACTAATTTTAGGTGCATATTCATAAAAATAACACAGCATCATGAATAAATTCCTTGGATGGACAGATATAACTAAATCTAGATCTAGGACAAACAATGTGATAGTATGGTCTGGTTGGATCTAAATTTAGCTTTTCTATAATGGATATGATAATTGTATTTAACATATGGTTGAGTGCTAGAGTGTTAAAGAGTGTTTCTATAAACTCTAATTATCCATAGTTTTTTTTCCTGTGGGGTTTGTGCTCAGAAGAATATTAAAACTGGAAGTATATATTGTTATCATCAATATTCAGTTAGGTGGCTCAGAAATGCACAAAATTATGCAAGAACAACACAAAGAGTAAGTGTAACTTGAACAGATTCAATTAAATTAGTGTTAAATGGGATTTTTATGTGATTAATTACTTTTGACTATAGATATAAATTAGGGGCATATTTAAAATGAAAGTTACCAGATTAAAATTATTCCTTTAAATACCTGGAAAATATATATATTTAATAGTAGCAGCATTTCTGAATGACAATTTTGAATAATTATGACATTGAAAAGGATTCAGATTTTAATAACTGAAAATCGAATTTGAAAAAATGCTTTGCAAGAAATTTTTGAGAAATGGGATATGGCTGATTATGGACAAAATTAAATATGACCATATACTTCAGAGAATGGCAAGTCAGATGTGTAATGGTGATAGTGACAGTGATGAGAACAAAGAAAATAATGAGTTTGGCTCTAGACATGTTAAACTTTAAGTGGCAGCTCAAGCTGTGATAACCTATGCATAAACAGGAGGACTTGAGAGCATATAGGAATTAGGTTTCCCTTTGTAACTTTATATGTGTTACTTTCTCCTTCGAATATTATTTTCCTTGGTGGTTTTATGTACATGATTGTTTTTTGTGGCTATTATAATTTTTATAAGTTATAATAGTTACTTATACTGAATACCAGGATACATATTGAATCTTGTTTTTCACAAACATTTCATTGTTTTCTAGTATTTGCTTGGAACATTAAGATATCAATCAATATATTTGATTTTTCACCTTTGTTTTGAAATAGTATAACATTAATAACATTTAGCAGAAACGAATAGCTCTGCTCATAAATATCTACGAGATTAACAAACATCTGCTAGATTAACTATTTTAAGTAGTTATGAAGTACGTTCCCATATAGCAGTCTATCTACCTGTGTTTATTTTAACTACATTGATTCTTTTTTTATTTTTCGGGGGAGCACTCTGTCGGGGAAGCGGCCGCGGGGTCCCGACAGTGTCAGGGCAGAAGTTCTCTTCTACCTCCAAGGACGCCGGGGAGAACAGATGAAAACTCATGAGTCCGGCGCAGTTCCAAAAATGGCTTTTAATAGTACAAAAGCTCTTCCACAGACAGCACTCCAATATAATGAACAAACTTTAGCTCTGGTCCGAACTTAGACCATACAAAAGAGCCTAAGTCTCCCACCAAAGAGAGAGGATCTCACCCAAGCTGAGTCCTACCCAGAAGGAGAAAAAGGCCAAAGAGCAAAAAGCCAAAAGCCTCAAGGCTGAGAAGCCAAAAGCCGAAAGCTACAGGAGCCAAAAGCTGAAGGCTGAGGGAACCAAAAGGCAAAAGGTGAAGGGGCCTCAAGTCAGCCCCTTATATACACCAAAGTAATCCAACCGGGAGGGCATGTCAACAAAGAACTCTAAACAGAGTGTAGTGCCACACCCTATTGCAGGTATAAACAAAGGTTACACCAAGGACTAATCCTTTCTACCAAGATTATCTGTTATGTAAAACACTGGAGAGAGAGAGAGGACTGATATAAAGTAATACATCTTAACTTCATGAGCTTCATGTAATCTAGATGGTCCTTCTTATTATTATCTGCACCAGGGTGATTCTGAATATCTTGTTCTCCTGTACTGAAAGGGTCACATGGCCTGCTTAGAGCAAACTAGTATGATCCTTCCTATGGTCTTCCTATAGTCTCAGCGTAGCCAGGGTGGTAGTCTCCTGGTAAATTCTAACTGTCCCACGTTGGGTGCAGTGGGTATAAAGAGGATCTGTGCCCAATCTAGAAAACATAGAAGTCTTAGTAGATGTATAAGTCAGAAGTTATTCAATCAAGGTGACTTCTGTAAGTGCCACACCCTCTAGCAGTGTTTACATAGAAGATAATTCTCATTAGAATGAACCTTGACTTAAGTAGATTAAGCTGGGAGTGGGCAAAACAACAAAACTCCCAGAATAGCTAAATCTGTCCTCCAACACACTCATATCTGCGATACACACACACACACACACACACACACACATTTTAATCCTAAGGAAACTGTGATAACCAAGTCAAATTATGCACTATTATATTGACTTATGCGCAAAGAAAATATTTGTTCAATGGAATTCCAAGGTTATAATATTGGATATAACACTGTACTAGTACATACAATGAATTAAATTGGGGGTGAGGGAGGGAAGTTAAATCTTGCAGTGCCCAGGTCACTATGTAGTAAGGGAACCTAGGAATCTCTCATCACTATCACTATCTTCCTTCCCGTTCATCATCAATTTGCTCGAGCTGCCTCCAGTAACATCTCCATATGTCCTGTCTCATGTTCGTAGAGCCCAAGGGCATCTGCTCACTCCAGGAACATAAAGAGCCTCAAACCATTATATTAGGTCATGGGAATGACCTAACATAATTGTTACTGGTATTTGGCATATCAAATACAGCACGGGCAGCTTGCCAGGCTTGCCCTGCAGATGGCATACTCTTGTAGTCACCTCTAAATACAGCATTTATTGATGAACTGTGCGGCCGCAAGCCGGGCTGTGACAGGCTCGTCTGCTGGATGGAGTTCTGATGAGATGGAGGTTCAGATGTGGAAAATGGCAGCCCTCATGGAGTGGGGGGGGTCATCTGGCTTGTTGTGAGGCTCTGCTGGGGTGGCAGGCCAGGGCTAGAACCCGCCAGCCCTCCTGGGCGCCTCTTGAGCGGCTGGGCCCAGGGAGAGCTGGTAGCAGTTCTGCCCCATGTTTGTGAGTCTCTGGATCATCGTACCTGGGCCGGATTGAAAAAAATTGCTGCAGGGTGGGTGTCAATGATCCAGGCTGTGATAAATATATAAGTTAAATAAAAACAAGGGAAGCCAGAGCAACAGCACAGTGTGTAGAGTATTTGCCTTATTCTTGACCCCAGTTCAATCCCCCACACCCTATATAATCCTTGATACTGTTCCATGAGTGATCCCTGAAAACAGAGACTGGTGTAAGTCCGAGCACCACTGCATTGAGTATCACTAAAAAAAGGGAAAAACAACCTGCAGAGCATAGGAGATGATAAATAGGGCTCGAATATATTCTTTGCATGAGAAATTTTTCGCAACAAGCCAGTCGACCCTCCCAGTCCATGAGGGCTGCCATTTTCCACATCTGGACCTCCCTCCCGTCAGAACTCCTTTTGATACCTACCAAAAACACTAATAAAAAACAAAACGTGTTTACGCTTTTACTGTTCTATTCTCCAGAAGATTACTTCATAAAATATTGACCTTAATTTAATAAATAAGGTACAGAAAATATTGACCTTAATTAAATAAATAAAATCCAATAAATGTATCCAGAAAACATTGATAAAATATTGGTATGGAAAACATAAGCTGTTATAGTCATCAGTATTAACTGGGGTACCTATATCAGTCTGTTCCTTTCATACTAGTAAGCTATATTTCAACCAAAACAAGAATGTTATAAAATATTTTAATTATTTTGTCCCATATTGGAATCATGCCACAATATTTTATTGTTATATTCACTTTCTCTTAGCCACTAACAATAATTTTGGCATTAGAGATTTGTCACTTAAAAGGTTTCCCTGATGAAGGTTATTGCTTATGGGATATTAAAATGATAAAAAAAACTTTAATATATCTGCATAGTTCACATTAAGCCTTGCCATAACATAGCATAGCTGAAATTGAAAATATACTACCAAATCTCATATCTACTTAATGAAACAACTTGTAATGAAATGTTTATATTATTTTACCTTAAATAACTTAGCAAGCTGTTGTAGACTCTTTTTGTTATAACAAATCAGAACCTAAATAGTCAGACTTCAAAAATCATGAACTTAGCCATTGACTATGTTTGATAATTTTAATAATAGTGATAGTTACAAACAAAATCTAACTTATTACTATTATGTAATGACCAATAAATTGCAGGAGACCAAGAAAAATAGTTTGGCTTACAAATTACATTTAACATATGTTGTCAAAAATATTAATGAGCTTTTAACATTATCATACTTTCCAACATAATTTTAAACAATGGGAATTAACTTAACAAAAGAAAACATTCAATCAAAATCCTTTATCATGAATTTTACAATGAATCGATGGAGGAAAAAGAAATCACACAACTTAAAAAAAGTACCCCAGAAATAGAATTAAAAGTAAAACAATGAAATAAAAAACTGATGTAAAATGATATTTCAAATAAATTTTCAGGCAAATTTATTTGAGTAGAGAGCTGAATGTTGAGAGATGAATACTGTAAACATTTGACAGGTTTTTTTCTAACAGAGAAATTAAGACAGTGGACTTCCATTTCTCTGAGCATTTTAAATTCCAAACATTTGTAAAATATTATGACACACTTCTTGACACCTTTAAAATTTTATGTGTTAGATTTTAGCTCAGACTGCTAATCTGGCTAGAATCTTAACCTTCTTTTGCCACTCTCGCTTCAGTGATCACAATGCGTGCCAACATTCTCCAGATCCTACATATAAAGATTTTTAGTCAGCTGGTAGCACTAGTCTCCTGTTTTCAGTTGTGGAATATAGTGTCATTTAAAAACATAGACCACATAATAAATCATGGCACTGCTCATTTTACACATTTCTTGTAACTGCTTACCCATTTCTACGGAGTAAAAGAAAAAAGGTCTTTTGGTGTTCTTGAATCCTTTAAAGATCTTTAATCGCTTCTACTCATCTGTACATCCTCCTAATATTAATGCTCTGTCTTTTGGTCATTTGTTTGGGGAACATCCCAGGAATGTGCTAGATTGACTCCTAGTTTTGCACAAAAAAAACTACTCTTGAAATGCTTTGTTTAAGAAGAGGGATTGTTTTCCAAAGACTAGAAATTGAACTCCCATTTAACCCAGCCATACCACTCCTGGAAATATACGCTGGGAAGCCAAAAATACGCAGCAGAAACACCATCCCTACTTTTATGTTCATAGCAGCATTACTCACAATAGCTAGAATCTGGAAGCAGAGTGCCCGAGAATCGATGACTGGATAAAGAAACTGTGGAACATCTACACAATGGAATACTATGCAGCTGTTAGGAAAAATTAAGTTATGAAATCTGCCTATAAATGGATGGACATGGAGAGGTTCATGTGGAGTGAAATTAGCCAGAAGAAGAGAGACAGATATAGAATGACTGCATTTATTTGCATGACATAAATATATATAAGTACATATTATGATGCCAATATCCAAGGTCAGGGGAAACATGAATCAGGAAGTCTTGTCAAAGGTGGAAATTATCACAAACATGTGGGAGTCAGAGGCTAGGTAAGACAGTGAATGGAACAGTGTGCTAATAATTGTCGAAAGTGCTGATACCAACCTAGAACTTAGCATTAAATACAGGCAAAAAGATACACATGACAACTACTTAATGTATGTATTGTAATCCACAATGTGGAAGGGAAGGAAAAGAGAAAGAGATAGAAAGAGGAGGAAATAAAGAACCTGCCATAGAGGCAGGCTAGTGGAGGGGGAGGGAATCTAGGACATTGGGGGTGGGAAATGGGCACTGGTGGATGGATGGGTGCTGGAACACTGTATGACTGAAACCCAAATATGAACATCTTATGAACATCTTTGTTATCGCATATCTCACGGTAGTATAATAAAATATTATTTAAAAAAAGATATTTGGACTTCTAAAAAAATGAATAGGGATTGTTCACAGCAGGTTAAGTGCATTAGCTCCTAACAAATCATTCTGGCCTCCTATTAATTTAACATTAATTCTGTTTTTATTTCTTTTTATTTTTTATTTAATGATAATTAAATATTATTTGCTTTGATTGCTGCATTAATAATAGCCATGCAAGTTAGAAATGAGTGTTGGAGAATTGTATAACAGAAACTCAGTCATTAATAGCTTTGTAAATATATATCTCATGGTGATTCAATTTAAAAGATAACTAAATAAATGAACAATATTTTTCAAAAATGAAAAGAATAGTACCCTCCTCCCAAAATAATAATAGCCATGGTAGCTGGAGAGAGATTATATTGGGTAAGACACGTGTTGTATATGGAGTACGATCCTTTGATATCTAACATTCCACGTTATCACCTGAGCCCTACGAGGTGTGGTTTCTGAGTCCAGAGTCAGGAGTAATTCCTGAGAGTCACCATGTGTGGTAAAAGAAAAAAAAAACTATAATATCAGCAGTAGGTTGATTTACATTAATAAATTGATGTCTCTGTTTTTTTCTGTTACATTCTTATTGAGTATCTAAAAAAGTTGAGGATACTCAACATTAACTAGCATTGTTAATAATTGCAACTTTCTTAAATATTTTCAAAATTTCACAGCAACTATGACTATCATTCAGATAACCTGGATGGTATTATATCATACATAGCAGCATTTCCTCACTGTAAATCCTATATTTGATGCTAAAGCACTTGGGAATATCACTTGAAATTGTACCTTGGGGCACACCTCATACATAAATAAATAAACGTTACATGTGAAAGGTATCTTCAAGTGTGTTAGCATCATGAAACTCCCAAAGAGAACAATGTTTCGAATCACTAACTTCTAAACTCCACTATGCTACTATGCGTAAAATAAACGGTTAAAGTAGATATAGTAAAGTTTGGGTAAAACAGAAAAATAACTTCATAGCCTTCGGCATCTGGTTAACAGATGCCAGCAGAACTCTAAGAAGCGAAAGTGTATCTCCCTACTAATAGGTCCCTCAGTGACTGTGCAGGGCATGTATACCAGGGACAAAGAACAGAGAAGAGTCACTTAGCTTCTCTGTCCAGATACCTGGCAGAGCTTCCTTGGTTCACAATTTTCAAAACTTTCTCCTATACTTCTGGATATTGCTTTCCCTAGGGAGGAAAAGTACACAAAAATGTTAGTATAGTTGCTTGAAATAACTTTTTTTTAAGTAAGAGTACTCTATTGATTTAATAAGATGAGGCGTATAACTGCAACACTTGTGGAAAAGGTTATTCCATCTAGTGTCTATAATGCATTACAAAATTTCAAAAGTGGATGATGTTCTTTGGATATGGGGGCAAAAGTAAACAAAAAAGCACTGTCAATGAAATTAGTCCAAAAGAGTTTGTGTAAGCATTTGTCTAACATTTATTTAACATTGTGTAGACATTGCTGAGATTTGGAATCATATTCAAACACCCATAGGGCAATGATATTTGAAGCTGAGTATTTCCTCTTTCTGTATCTTATTTCAATATCTCTGTGGTCTCTAAAGTGCATGGATTGATGTATCTTGAACCAGAAATATCAATAGCTAAGTATGTGATGCATAACAATCTCTAAAGACTATTTTTATCCATTTAAAATATAAGAAGATATGAAGAAAATAGCTCTTATAGTCTTTGTACTTTGAAAATAATTCTTACAATAATATTATTTGTAGAGCTTCCTATAATTATATTTGGTGTAAAAAGAGATTTCTTTCCTTTTGATTTGTGCTGTAAAACTATGTTTTTTAATGATTGCATCTACTTCATACTATCAATCTGTTTTTATTCCTGACTATATTTAAAGAATGCATGAATTATAGGAATCAAGGGTGTATGTGTTAACTGGCATGCATGGCCTCTGGAGCTCTACCTTATTTTTGCTATTTCTGAATGTTTTGAAGCACCTCCAAGAACTGAAGGGCAAGATATCATTGGTCCCAGGGCTCAACCATCATGCAGTCTGCTCAATCTGAAACCAGCATTGGACTGTTACTTTTGATAAATGAGCCTCTTTTTCCTAGTTAATATTACCACCAACAATACAGTATTGTATATAATTTGTACCTATAAAATACCCCGCTTTTAGGTAAATCTTTATGTAAGATTTCACTCTAGTCATCCAACCACCTTTAAACTTGACAGAATATTTATAAACTATGCAAATACCAATATTATTTCTCAACTAAAATTATATACACTAAATCATAAATTCATTTCTTCTTTCATTCTTTCCATTTAGTCTCCCTATTATGAAATTTTATTTTTAGCAAGTTCTTTGTGTTAGCCTTATCTTTCATATAATCCTTAAATAATAAATGTAGATTAGAATATAAATAGCATTAAGTGAAATAGCATGGAGTGCAATATAGAATGTCTTTTAAAAAAGTAAAAAATTAAATACCAGTGTTCTTCAGGCTATTGCATAGTAAAGTAGATAATGTACACAAACCAATTTATAAGATATACTAAAAGCACTTACAAATAATACTTTAATCTTTAAAATTAGCAGTAATTATCCTTTGCGTACATCATCTGAGGTTCTGTTTAATAATATGAAAATCCCAAGTCAAGTGAAAATGAATGACTTTTTAGCTTGTCTCATGCTTTATAAGCACCTGCATAAGGATACTGATGACTATTATAAACAGTTTCTAAAATTTGACATTATTGGGTGGCATTCCCTAAATCCCTAAAACCTTAACCTTTGCAGTTGCTTATCCTCAGTCTAGGTTATCATTTTCCTAGAAAGCAGAATGATTCAATTTCCTATATCCTTCACATCCATGCACTAACATCTGAGAGTAAACCACTTTATTGAAAAGTGATATTCTTTTTGCCTAATTTATTTTCTTCATAATGCTTGTTTCTTTCTGAAATTATTTGTATGTTTTGATCACCTTTTCTTCCTACCTATTTGGAAAGATGGTTTGTGTCCACTTGGTAAATCTTTCCAGACTTTTATACTCTGAACAGATTGAACTTTATTCTTTCACTTTACGGGTTATTTTCCTAGCGTTCTATTCTATACAGCACAGTTTTTATTTTCTGTGATTTGTCTCTTTTTAAATTATTATTAAACTATTCTTAGTATATGCTTAGTGATTATTGACACAGACTATGGAGTAGATGTTTTCAGTTTTAATTCAATTGTTTTAAAATCATGAATACTAACATATTTTAAATTTCTGTGGTACAATAGGCCCACTCAGTTAATAGAATAAATGAATTCTCAGATATCAGTGAGAGTATGAAGATATATCTATCTATATCTATCTATCTATCTATCTATCTATCTATCTATCTATCTATCTATCTATCTATCTATCTATCTATCTATCTATCTATCTATCTATCTATCTATCTATCTATCTATCTATCTATCTATCTATCTATCTATCTATCTATCTATCTATCTATCTATCTATCTATCTATCTATATCTATATATATATGTACACATAGGATTTCACTTGATCACTTGACATCCCATTATTCACTGATTTGCTCGAACGGGCATCAGTAACATTTCCATTTGACCCTATGACATGCCAGTGTAGCCCAATGGTATCCGGTTGCTTCAAGAAAATAAAGAGCCTCAAAACATTCATTCAGGGTCTTGACAAAGAAGTCTGACCATCTTGTAGGTGGGCAGCCACCTGATCTTTTTTTCTTTATCTTTTTGGGTCACACCCGGCAATGCTCAGGGGTTACTCCTGGCTCTGTACTCAGGAATTACTCATGGCGGTGCTTGGGGGACCATATGGGATGCCGGGATAGAACCTGGGCCAGCATAGGCTGGCTGCATGTAAGGCAAATGTCCTACCTGCTGGGCTATCACTCCTGGCCCCCCACATGATCTTTTGACATCCTGTGCGATTCAGTTGGTAACGGCTCTAGTCCAGTGGTCATCTCCAAATCACGTTACATATGCAGCCCATCTGATTTTCAATGCTTTGGCAAATAAGACAGCATCCCTGACTTTGGAGCAGCAATGGAGGTCAGAATTCCGGATTCCTTCTCTCACTTGAGTGAGGTGTGATATTCCAAGCATAGCTCTTTCAGTTCCTCTTTGGGAGACCTGAATAACATTCTCATCCTGTTTGATAACATAGGATTATCAAAAGAAATTCCTTGATAGAGTCATAAAAATCTTCAAGCAAGATATAAAAAGCATTTTACACTCTAAATTATAAAAATAATTTATCATACTCATATTTTAAACAAATATTTTATAGGTTTTTGTTACAATTTTATGAGTGTCAGCCTTTATTTCAAATAGTGAAGTTAGACACCCAGCTTTAGGTAACATTTTAATGACTTCACCTTTAAAAAGGAAGTTTGAACTCTTGATAGTATATCCTCCAATATTAACACAGTGATATTATTGAATCATCTACCTGATGAAATTATACTTTTCACTAATTATTTAAAAATTTGATAATGTTTGAGCTCTACATTTTGATATAAGAAGTGATTCTGGTATGATATTGACTCTGAACGAAAAGCATTCATTAAAATAAAGAGATAATAGTTTACCAGAATCTTTCATGTCTGCTGATTCCACCTATCACACAAGACTCACAAGTCAGAAATCTACTAATAAATCCTCTAATCACTATCAATCTACAGTCTTTTAGAATATTTGATTAGTCTTCTCTTCTGTTACTCTATATATAACAGGTAAGTGAGATAATCTTTTGTTTGTCATTCTTATTTCACTTAACATGATGTTCTAGATTTCCAGAAAAGTTGCAGCAAATTGCACAGATTCATCAGTTTTTGTAGCTGCGTAGTATTCCATTGTGTGTGTGTGTGTGTGTGTGTGTGTGTGTGTGTGTGTGTGTGTATATATATATATATATATATATATATATATGGGATCTTAATGGCAAAGTACCTTCCAAGGTCTGATAAGACAGTTGAGGTCAGGCTTCTGAACCTGGCTGAGCCTATAAATAGGGGCAAGAAAAAGCATCCAGCAGTGAGGGAGGGGGCTCCCAGACTGAGAGAGCACCGTCCTCTGGTGCCTGCCAGCACCTACACTATGGGGCCCCCTGGTGACTGAGCCTGATGGCAAGCACCAGGGAACAGAAGTGGCTCTTGATACCTAGACCCTCGGGCCAGCACGAGCACAAGGCCCGGTGTCTGAGCCGAAGGGCCAGCACCAAAGCTACAGGGTGTAGCTTCAGGCCAGCACCTGAAGCTACAGAGCTTCAGGGCTTTTGAGTATTAGGACCACTGGCAACAGGGCAACACAGGAACTCAAAGAACTAGATAGGGATTCGGAGAAATAGGAAATCGTAGCAATAGATAGCACAAGGTAACTAGGAATTAAATAGGGACAGAGCCGAAGAACCCAGGGAATAGAAGCACTGAAGAGAAAAATCCTGAGCAGAAAGGACCTAAGGCAAAGGGTCCAGACAGGAGAGGTCCTGGGAGAGGACCAGAAGCATGAAGCCTTGAACAGAGGCATTGGGAAGTGAGAGGCCTGAGGAGAGGAGCCCTCACAGACCCTCCCCCCCCCCTCCCCCAGAGGGGGCATCCCACAGAAGAAACCAACCAGAGAGAGACAGAGGTCAAGGAGAGGTTCCTGCAGAGAGCAGCAAAGAGATGAAACAAAGTAACGTTAAAGAATAACCTTCAGGAACCTCTAGCCTCCGTTGTTATTCCACAGACAGGTCAGGGGGAACAGTATCTTCTGGACACAGGCTGGGGACCCTAATGGACTGTGAGTACTGCTGGGGACCCAGCTAGGCTCCAGCTTCTGCTGCCATGATAATCGCTTCCACAGACCCCCAAATAATGTTAAGGCTATGGAATCCACAGGAGGGCCTTGGTATCACCGTGAGGCAGGAGACACAATCCCCTCCAACAATATACTTAATTTAAGACTTAACATATATACACATACAACAAACACTGCAACACTGCTATATATATATATATATATATATATATATATATATATATATATATATATACACTGCATATATGTGTGTATCACTGTATCACTGTCTTCCCGTTCATCATCGATTTGCTCGAGCGGGCCCCAGTAACATCTCCATATGTCCTGTCTCATGCTAGTAGAGCCCAAGGGCATCTGCTTGTTCCAGGAACATAAAGAGCCTCAAACCCTTCCATCAGGTCATGGGAATGAGGTCTGTAATTGTTACTGGTATTTGGCATATCAAATACAACAAGGGTAGCTTGCCAGGCTCTGCCCGCAGGTAGTATACGTGTGTGTATGGTAGCATATATGTGTATGGTAAATATATGTATATATACACACAAACATACAAACAAAATGATATGTGTGTATATATATATACACACACAAACATACACACAAAATGATATGATTTTCTAGCATTCTGTTCTATATAGCGCATCTTTCTCATTTTTGTGTTTTAACAAAACGCAAATAGAAAATAGTGTTTTTTAATGTTTTAAAAAATATATGCCACCTAGAGTGATCATATAGATTAATTACTGACCTTAGTTTAACAACCAAACTTTAAAATGTGCCCAATATTTTATGAAATTACTGAAAATAAATACATTTTATATCCAGAGTTTTTCGAGCTAAAGTCTAACATTTTCTGGAGGTTCACCATCATTGTTTTATGAGAGCTTAGCACACCATATCCTAGATATTTCAAAGGAAGGCTAAGAAACACATTCACATTTTTAGTACAGGCTGCCATGATAATCTCCTTAAAGTGAACTTTCTAACAATAGTGATTTTATCAAAATTCTGGAGACTGAAAGTTGGAGCAGGATGTTATACTCGAATTCAGATAGAACTTTATGGAATATAGATAGCCATCTTGCTCTGACTATATGGCAGGGAGTGGAAGTAATCTATCTGGTATCACTTTTTATGTGAACATTAAGTCCATGCAGAGCTGCATACTACCAACCTCATCTCTAATCACCTCTCAACACAGCTTCTCAAAATACCATTACATTCAGGTTTTATTCAGTGTTTTTTCTTTGTATTCTCAATGACACCTAACAGAAATCCATTTTCTTCAATACGCTTTTATGAAAACTAATATATCATTATAATGGAAGTGAGAATATTTGAACTTTGTGAAAAATCTTGGGAAATACGGGAGTGAGGGGAACAGATATGTTGCCATGAAATATAAAATATTATCTTGAATTTAATTGATCAATACGTTTAACAAAACAGGAAAAGCGAATTACATGTCCTTTTGCAGGGACTCTGCAGGGAATGATTAGGGAAAATAGTGGGGATCGAGGTTGATCCTTCAGACCTGGCCCTAGCGGGTATTTTTTTTCTTTCTTTCTTTTTTTTTTTTTTTGGTTTTTGGGTCACACCAGCTGAGCTCAGGCGTTACTTCCTGGCTTTTTGCTCATGAATTACTCCTGGCCTCCTGGCGGTGCTTGGGGGACCATATGGGATCGAACCCAGGTCGGCCACATACAAGGCAATATACCCTACCCACATACCCTACCCACTGTGTTATACCTCCGGCCCCAGGCTTGGCCCAAGTGGACAGCAGTAAGCCACCCCTCCCCGACAGGACCTTCTTGACTTCCACAGCCAACCTCTCTTGCTTTCTTCTCAGACAGAAGCCACTGGCTGCAACTTATGGTCATTGTGTCTAGCTCATCAGGGACCTTTTTTTTTTTGGTTCTTTTTTAAATTTTTTTTTTATTATACCACCGTGAGACATACAATTACAAAAGTGTTCACAATTGGTTCTTGGTAATACAGTATTCCAGCACCATCCCCCACCAGTGCCCCATTTCCAACACCAATGTACCCCACCCCCTCCCGGACACACCCAGGCTGACTCAATAGCGGGTACCCCAGTTTCCTCTCTTTCTCTCTCTGTCTCTCTCTCTGCATCTCTCTCTCTGTCTTCTTTTTATACATTGTGGCTAGCCCTGCAGATATTTAGAGTTTATCACTTAAGTCTCTTACCATTTCCCATATTTAGTAAAACACTGGTATTTATTTATATTCTATTAATGAATGCAATAATTCTATATCTGTCCTTTTCCTTATGACTAATTTCACTCAGCATGATAGTCTCCATGTCCATTCATTTGCAGGTAAACTTCATAATTTCATCTTTTCTGACAGCTGCATAGTATTCCATAGTGTAGATGAACCACAGTTTCTTTAGCCAGTCCTCTGTTCTCGGGCATTTAGGTTGTTTCCAGATTCTAGCTAT
This sequence comes from Cryptotis parvus, assembly GCA_021461705.1. Taxonomy (NCBI): domain Eukaryota; kingdom Metazoa; phylum Chordata; class Mammalia; order Eulipotyphla; family Soricidae; genus Cryptotis; species Cryptotis parvus. The sequence goes on from JAJIBD010024136.1 coordinate 102,836, forward strand.
AGTGAATAGAGCAGAGATGAATAAAGAGGTAGATAGTGTTTCTGCTATGTGTTTTTCGGTCTCTCAGTTATATTCCCAGGAGTGCTATTTGGATCAAATCAGAGCGCAATATCTAGTTTTCGGAGGAATGCCCATATTGTTTTCCAAAAGGGCTGGACCAGTTGGCACTCCGACCAACAGTGGATGAGAGTCCCTTTTCCCCACATCCACGCCAGCACCGGTTGTTCTTGCTGTTTTGGATATGTGCCAGTCTCTGTGGTGTGAGATGGTACCTCATTGTTGTTTTGATTTGCATCTCCCTGATGATTAAAGATGAAGAACACTTTTTCATATGCCTTTTGGCCATTCAAATTTCTTCTTTTTGGAAGCTTCTGTTCATTTCTTCTCTCCATTTTTTGATGGGGTTGGCTGTTTTTTTCTTGTGAAGTGCTACCAGTGCCTGATATATCCTGGGTATTAACCCTTTGTCGGACGGGTATTGGGTGAATATCCTTTCCCACTCTGTGGATTGTCGTTGTATCTTGGTCACCATTTCTTTTGAGGTGCAGAAGCTTTTCAATTTTATATAATCCCATTTGTTTATCTTTGCTTCCATTTGCTTGGTCAGTGGTGTGTCGTCTTTAAAGATACTTTTCGTTTCGATGTCGTAGAGCATTTCTCCTATGTTTTCTTCGATGTACCTTATAGATTCATGTCTGATGTTGAGATCTATAATCCATTTTGATCTGACTTTTGTGCATGGCGTTAGAAGGAGGTCTAAGTTCATTTTTTTACATGTAGCTGCCCAGTTTTCCCAGCACCATTTGTTGAAGAGGAACCTTTGAGTGAGCTAATTGTCAGCAAATAAAAATGTAAAGACCAAACACCCTGTTCACCATTTTACTCATAACACCTTGAAACTGTTTGTGGTTGGTGCAGGAAATTGCACCTCACTCAGGATGTGTTTTTCCTTTGTCTGCTTCCGTCTGTTAAGGTATAAAAGCCTAAGCTTGGCTGGATCAAACTAGTTGCCTCTCTGCAGAGACTTCCCTAGTGCTTGTCTTTTCTTCAGACTCCTGGTACGCACTCTCCCTCAAGGGACTTTCCCCTTTCGAATCACTTTGCACAAATGCCTGGATGGGTAAATAGTACCTGCTGGCTCTCTTGCATGCATGTCTTTTAAACCAAACATGTAAAATGATATTCTTTGTCATAAAATTTTCTTCATGTCTTATAGAAAGAGAATCCCAGTTTTCAAATATTTATTGCTTTACTCCAAATTACTTGCTTTTAAAATCATAATTTTTCCCACTCCTTATATTTTCTTAGTTTTTCTTAGACACATAATTTTCTGGAGTAACACTGAGCTAGGCTGAAAAGTTCAGTGCTCACATGGAACCTGGAACCAGTAGTGTTCAGGGGACCAGTTGTGCTACCAGGTGGCTATAATTTTAATTCAGTTAGTTGTATGTGAATGACGAATCTTCAAATAAATTAGAGTTTCACCTACTAGTGATTTATTTGCTTAAAGATAACAATCATATTTCACCACTTTATTGACTAAATTATATATGAAACAATCTGTCAATCTGGGAATTTTTCATTTTTAACTTTGTCTGACTTTCTCGCTTCAATGTTCAAAAGTAGGGCTGGAGCGATAGCACAGCGGGTAGGGCATTTGCCTTGCAAGTGGCCTACCTGGGTTCTATCCCCAACATCCCATATGGTTCCCTGAGTGCTGCCAGGAGTAATTCCTGAGTGCAGAGCTAGGAGTAACCCCTGAGCATTGCCAGGTGTGACCAAAAAAAAAAAAACCCACTGTTCAAAAGTATTGGGGAAAAAGCAAATTTTCTTTCTTTATGGATTTCTTTAATTAATCATATAATAGTGGAAGTTTCTAATTATTGATTAATTTTATGTAAAAAGGAAATACTGTATGCTAGGGTTGATGAAGAATGATGGGGGACTGCTCCCCCACAGTTGTCCCACAGCCCCAGGCCCAAGGACTCCATGCCCCAACAGTACTCTGGAGAGGGGATAGCTAAAGCAGCAGATGCTGGGGCTTATCTGGGCCCTGACAGTGCACACAATCCACTAAGGTCCCCAGCCTGTATCCGGGACCTCCCACCATTCCCGTCTCCCGTCAACAGATAAAGGAACAAGATGAAGACCAGGATCTCTGAGTCCTGGGCTTGTTCTGTTGATCTCTGCCTCTGTAGCCTTGTTGCCCTGTGTCCCTGTGACCTTGGTGCCCATGGGTCTAGTCACCAGACCCTGTGGTCCTGGTTCTCGCCTTGGGCCTAGGCACCAGGAAGAGCCTCACCCCCCACCTCCCTGTGCTGATCCTCCACCAGGCACTAGGGGTCCTATGGTCCTGGTGTTGGCCTTTGGTCTGGGCAGCAGGAGCTGCTGCTGCTCTCTCTCTCTCTGGACGGTCTGGATGCTCTCCTAGGGCCTCTGTTTATAGCCTCAGGTCAGGTTCAGAATCCTGGCCTTGTCACTGGTCCTGTTAACTTACAGCGGTTAGGATACAACTATGGATGACTAAGATATAAATGAGTGGATGATTTGTACTTTGTAAGTGTTGTGAACAAGGGTTTGACCCATAAATCACAAAAAATAATAGAAACAATAATAAAAGTAAAATGGGATCCCAGGTTTTTACATACATCTGAAGATAGCGTCAGGCAATAAGATTGTGAAACCAAGGGCAGTACTCTCTTTTGCTGTGAAGAAAAACAATTCCTTTTGTTATATAAAAAAAGAATTTAGTACATTGATCTCTAACTTGTCTGCCATCTCTTGAATTTCAAGTGTAGCTCTGAGACTAATGAAAACAATAAGACATGACCTTGCAATTGATGAATCATTTGACACCACTCTGGAACTATGTATCTAGAGATTGAATATGGTTTAATGTTTGCTAGAAACACAAGTTCAGAAGGGATTTTATGTTTATGTCTGTAGAATTTTTAGAAATGTAATATAATGTAGTAGGATGAAAAGAATAAAAACATTAACAGCTAATTAGAAATTTTCTTTAGCATTTTCTAGAGCAAGCCATGATTAAAAGGAATATAACTTGATTCAATGTATAATATATAGACATATAAATATGTATATAATGTATAGACATATAAAGACATATAATATATAGTTATTAACTATGTAAAGTAACTATATAATAGTTAATAACTATATAATATATAGTTATTAACATATAAAGTTATTAAGTAAGTTATTGTTTTGAGAATTGCTAAGAATTTAGTGTTTCTAAAGTCATTGAAGGTAGGAGCCATTATGTGACAGCGTCATGAAATGTAGTATTATCATTTTGAATTATACTGCTAATTTCTTTTAATGTTTTTTTCTTATATTACTTTAACAGAATGAGGAATAGTTATTTGTCTTTGTCCCTAACATGGATAACTTTAGAATTAGATACCAGTTTACTGTAAACCTTGTCATATATATATATATATATATATATATATATATATATATATATAGACAAGTCTATTCAAATAACTTCCACACTGTTCTCGTTCATTTCAAAAATGTCAACTACTTGTAGAAATAGTCTATCACTGTATCACTGTCTTTCCGTTCATCATTGATTTGCTCGAGCGGGCACCAGTAACATCTCCATATGTCCTGTCTCATGCTAGTAGAGCCCAAGGGCACCTTCTTGCTCCAGGAACATAAAGAGCCTCAAACCATTCCATCAGGTCATGGGAATGAGGTCTATAATTGTTACTGGTATTTGGCATATCAAATACAACACGGAAGGCTTGCCAGGCTCTGCCGTGCGGGTAGCATACTCTTGTAGTCATCTCTAAATCCAGCATTTATTGATGAAATGTGCGGCTGCTTGTGGCCGCACGAGCCGGGCTATGATAGGCTGGTTTGCTGGGTGGAGTTCGATGAAATAGTCTATACTAACTTAAACCTACTTAGTATAGTCTAGAATAACTGAGTCCATTTTGTGCAAAGCCTCCAAATTAGTTTTCACTTTGAAGAGCTCTTTAAGCACTACAGTAAAACTTTTGAAGAGTGGTACACCTAAAAATGTGATGGTACAATATAAATCATTTTAAGAAGTAAAGAAATTCTGTGACTCATCTCTCACTTCACTTTGACACACTTTCATGGGTTATCCCAACTACTATAGCTACCAAACCCCATTTTTTATCTCCATTTTCAATTGCTTTAAGCATTTCCAAGCAATATGGGTACCTCTCAGAGTTTCTTCTGCCTTCCAATCATTTAAGGAATTGACCTCAGAAATCCTTCCTTTAACTGTTAACTATCTATCTGACCCTCCCACAACACTGGTATTGATTTCTTCTTCTCAATTGCTAAGAAAGGTACAATGTTTCCTCTTTGGTCAAAAGTCAACATGGCTCATGTATTTCTTTCAATACTCCATTACAATTGTTCATGTAGGGCAACTTGTCATCTCCCCTTGTCTCTGAGTTAAGTCTAAATGGTTCTGCTGTCCTTACCTGGAAAAACAAACTTAAAGAAATAGTTTTCTCTTGCAAGGCATACTTCGACTCAACATTTTTTCACCAAACTCCAAACTCCTATGGTCTTCTACTTGTCCATTTGAATGGTAACATTATTCTGCCCCCCTGCCCCTAGCCTTCCACCTCTCTTTCCTACCTTTCTAAAGTATTTAGGCAACTTTGAATAACATAAGTCAGTGATTTTCAAACAGTGGTTTTTATTTGATATGGATGAATTATGCATTTATGTGTTTATGAATATACACATAGCCATGCATGAACTGTTTGTGATAAATGACATGATATTTAACCTGACATGCCCTGTTCATTATATACAAATCTATACAAAAAGTAGCCCACTTGAAGTTGCTACAAACATTCTAGGACCTCTGCCATTTACTCTCTTTTTTATTGTCATTACTGTCATTCATTAACTCTATGAAAAGTTGGAGATTTCCCTCTATTGTCACAGTTTAAGAAACATTTAAAAATATATCTAGTCCTTTTAAGTGCATATGCTAATATAATCATGTGCATCATTCTTTTTCTGGAGATACTACTCAAAAAGCAAGATTGTGTTTGTTTTCATGTGTTTTTTTCTCTTCCTCCTCTACAAAGAGAGCGAGCATGTAATACCTGTGTGCCACACTAACTTGATGACTTCAAAGATTTTTAATCTTTCACTGTATCACTGTATTACTGTCTTCCCGTTCATCATCGAAATCCTCGAGCAGGCACCAGTAACATCATGACCTGTCTCATGCAAGTAGAGCCCAAGGGCACCTGCTTGCTCCAGGAACATAAAGAGTCTCAAACCATTCCATCAGGTCATGGGAATGAGGTCTATAATTGTTACTGCTATTTGGCATCTCTTAAAAAGATGTTTTAAAAGCAAGAAGTATTAAACACTTTAAAGGATTCACAAACTGTATTTTGTAGGGGCTGGAGAGATAGCACAGCGGGGAGGGTGTTTGCCTTGAATGTGGTCTACCCGATTCTATCCCGGCATTCCACGTGGTCCCCCGAGCACCGCCAGGAATGACTCCTGAGTGCTGAGCTAGGAGAAACCCGAGTGTCACCGAGTGTGACCCCCAAAAAAAAGCAAACTTTTGTTTTACTTTTACATTCATTTAAAGAAAATTATTCTTTTTTTTCTTTAAACATGTATCTAGTCCTTGTGGTCCTTGCAATATTAGTGCTTGGTTTCTAATCCCATTCCAACGAATCCCTGATTGTATGAAGTCAGACAAGTTAAACAGTGATTTTGTTTCTCATTTTCTTCTTTGTGCAGTGTTTCTCAAGACAAAACCTTAGAGTTGCTATTAGTATTATTTCTGGGAAACTAAAAAACATTTCTAGTCCAAACATATATTCTATTCTAGTTCTATGCTAGTTCTTGCTTATTTTCTCCTTTTTTCATCATCGTTATTATTTTAGATTGTTTTAAGCAACATAAGGAAGTTAATTCAATTTAATGTTTAAAGATCTTTATAAAACCTGAGTAGATTTTTCAATTAATCTTTGTGATCAACGTTTTCCTATATACTTATTTGACACACCTTCCAGAAAAACAAAACAAAATAAAAACCACTTTATAACACTTGCTGTGTATATCTACCCTTGTTAAGTTTATGACAAAAGAGTCCATCAGCTCCAGTTACACTCTTTTTTGAGCTCTCCCAGGATCTTTCCAGAGACCAAGGGAAAGACTGCCCTATTGCAACTAGAAATTACTGTAAGGGCTTCTCAACATTCATTGCCTTAGGACCTTCTTCTTCTTCACAGGAAAAGAAGTTCCAATGCTCCATTCTTCTTTCTGAAAATAAATACTGGACATACATAAATGGTCCATAATGGCATTTCAAGATCCTTTTTTCAATGTGCTTAACATGCATTGTTAAGCTTTTTTGGTTACAAGAACTGAGACACTGACAGATTTGGGGAAAACCCATTAATTACACTGATTTTTTTGATAATCTCACTGATATATCATTATAGGTGCTACACAGAGTTTGAGGATATGTAAAGAAAATTGACAACACAATCTTTTATATTTCTTCAAATTATTTTATTCTATACTATTGAATACTCATAAACATTTTAGTACACTAATATTACATATTAGTAGTATTACATATATAATATAGTACATATACTGTATGTATTACATATTATATAATATTACATATTAATATTGCATATTAGTAATATATAATTATATAAAATATCAATATTTTATGTGACAGTTTCATTTTCTCTTCTATATATAGACTTTGTCTGAAGGGGATGTAAGTCAGTTCACAAGGACATGCATTTTTTGACAATAGATGAATTAATCACCTTTAAAGATTAAATTGTTCTTACAGTATAAATTCATATTTACAATGTTTACAAAATCTGACTGAATTCCCAATTAATTTCTGTCATCAGCATCTTTCAGTATGCTTTTTTGCATTTGGTATAAGGATAACTGTGGCAATTCAAAATAGTCTTGCAAAGCTGCATTTTCTCCAGGGAGTAGTAGGCTTGCTATACTGTTATCCCATTTGCAAAACAGTGACTTATATTCAATTAATTAACACATTTCCCTTTTTAACATTAAGACTTGCTTCATTGTAATTGTTAGGGTGATAGGGGTACTTTAAATAGAAAATTCTACCTATAACAATAAGGGCAGATAGAGATAATTAATGAACTAAAACATATAAATCCTATATACATATAGTAGAGTCATTATTAATAAATGCTAAAAATGTGTTGAAAGTTAATAGATTCTGTAACCAGAAAAAGTGATTGTGATATTCTTTTGCTTTTCCTATACAGTCTTAAAGTTTTAAGCAGCCAGATGAAAAATACCCAGGTCCAAGACACTAAAAAATATTTCTTTTACAAAGACTAGAACTTAATTGCACACCATGAATTCATTCATTATTTTTTTTTATTCCACTGAAATTTAAATGTTAAATAACTGCAAAGAAATGCAAGAATGAAGTTTCATTTTAGGTTATTGATGCAATACATGTTTGTGTGGTGTAAAAGATTGAAGTTCTATGATCCTTGTTTGTTGCATTTCTAACTTTCCCACAGACACAAAATAACTAAAATATATACATAGATGTATATATATGCACACATATATATACTTCTATGTGTATATATATACATATATATATACAGAGAGTGCATACACAGATGCTTCATCTTAATAGACATTGGATGTTACATAGAAATGTAAAATAAAGTTTTTCTTTTCTATGTTGACACTTCATAAATTTTCCTGATTGCATCACATGGAAACATTCATTCTCTCAGTTACTGGTGTGGCATTCTAGTACATATATCGCACGAATCATTTCCTACTCTTTGAAGGAATATATAAATAGTATCTGGAAGATTGCTACTCACATTATATGGTAATAATCACACTTGCAAATGTACTTTGATGAACAGATGTAGCTATTTTTTGAGAATCAATTTTAAAGAAATTTTTTGTCAAATATGATTCTTATTATCACATATTGCTTGGCCTCATGAATTTTAATTTCCATAGTGAATGATATTTCCACAGCTTTTCAGAAATTACTATTTGTTTCCATATTGCAATAACTTTGACAATTTTCTTATCCCACAATATTAAAATTTTGTGTCTATAGTATGAAATAATAATATGTAACAGTGTATTGTGGGAAGACAGCATTCTCCTATGGAGTTGCAGACAATGAGCTAAGCCCTGGACCATTGTACAAGCCTGGGAGCCCCCTCCAGATGAGGGTACATTTTGGGCCTGGAACCTTCTTATAAAGTCGCAGTGCTCTGCAAAAATCCAAGCACTTCAGTCTTATAAACACTGCAGTGCTCTGCAAAAACACAAGGCTAAATTCTGCCCACAAGGATTTAATCCGGAATGCTTTCATCATCAGGGCATGGGAAGAATATCTGCCTTTTAATTGACTGTGATAAAATGTGCTTCAAGTGCTTCTTTGTCTAAAATAATATATAAGACCCTGATATGGGCAGTAAAAGTGTCATCATGCTGGACATGTGGACACTGCGCTGTTCTGGTTACACTGCCCTGTCCCAGTTCACTGCGCTGTTCTGGTTGCACTGCGCTGTCCCAGGTCTAAAATCAATTAGAGATGTGATAGTATATATAACATTTTAAATAATACATAGTACATGATATATAACAATATATGACATGTTACATTTATGTATTTTCTTTTTTAATGTATTTAATATATTGTTGGAAGACAGGTTTAGCTATTCTGGGAGTTTTGTTGTTTTGCTCACTCCCAGCTTAATCTATTTAAGCCAAGGTTCATTCTAATGAGACCTCTCTTCTATGTAAACACTGCTAGAGTGTGTGGCAGTTACAGAAGTTACCTTGATTGAATAACTTCTGAGTTATACATCTACTCTAAGACTTCTATGTTTTCTAGATTGGGCACAGCTCCTCTTTATACCCACTGCACCCAGAGTGGGACAGTTAGAATTTACCAGGAGACTACCGCCCTGGCTACGTTGAGACTATAGGAAGACTATAGGAAGGATTATACTAGTTTGCTCTAAGCAAGCGAGTGTGACCCTTTCAGTACACGAAGAACAAGATACTCAGAATCACCCTGGTGCAGATAATAATAAGAAGGACCTTGTGGGTACCATCTAGATTACATGAAGCTCATGAAGTTAAGATGTATTACTTTATACCAGCCCCCTCTCTCTCCAGTGTTTTACATAAGAGATAATCTCGGGATTAGTCCTTGGCATAACCTTTGTTTATACCTGCAATAGGGTGTGGCACTACACTATGTTTAGAGTTCTTTGTTGACATGACCCTCCTGGTTGGATTACTTTGGTCTATATAAGGGGCTGACTTGAGGCCCCTTCACTTTGGGCCTTTTAGCTTTTGGCTTTTGGCTCCTGAGGCTTTTGACTCCTCAGCTTTCAGCTTTTGGCTCCTGTGGCTTTTAGCTCCTTGGCCTTTTGCTTTTGACTTTTGGCTTTTTGCTCTTTGGCCTTTTGCTCTTTCTTCTGGGTAGGACTCATCTCAGGTGAGATCCTCTCTCTTTGGTGGGAGACTTAGGCTCTTTTGTATGGTCTAAGTTCAGACCAGAGCTAGAGTTTGTTCATTATAATAGATTGCTGTGGAAGAGCTTTTTACTATTAAAAGCCTTTTTGGAACTGCGTCGGACTCGTGAGTTTTCACCTGTTCCCTCAGCGTCCTTGGAGGTAGAAGAGAACTTCTGTCCTGTCACTGTCAGGGACCCCGTCAGCATTCCCCAACAATATATTTTAATGTATTTAATGTATTTTCTTTTAAATTTATTTTCTTTTTTAAATTCCAATTACTTTGATTTACTATATTTATTTTTATGCTTATTATATTTATACTTATTATTATGGAACTCCCAGCAGTGTATAAGAGGCCTGCTATTTTACTGGACGTCCTAGTCATTGTGGTTGTTTTAATATAAGGGCCTGAAGATGTGGTAATACTTGGCCCTTAACATGCTAGGGCTTCTCCAGGCCACCAAAATTGTTCAGGCCCTTTCTGATTGCCCCAAGTAAACGTTGGAAGGTTGTGGGGTCCAGAGATTGAGCCAGCATCAATTTTATGTGAGTTGAATGTTATCCCCTATACTGCCTTTTATAGTCTCATTTATTTATTTAACTATTATTAAGACAACACCTACTATGCTGTGGATAAAGACATGATAAAAAGTAAAAAAGAAATGATAGAGGTTAAATTATGGAATTATAAAAGTCAATTTAATGATAATATGAAGATCCAACCCTGCACCTCAAGGTGCTGCAGGTATGGCATCAGTGCCCAGCTGCGTCGGCAGGTGGCAGACAGGAGACAGGCTTGTCTACACCCCAGAGCTCTGCCGCATGTGCCCTGGATGGTTGATGGTCTGACATAGAAAAGACTGGGGCCCCTGGGATGAAACCAGAGCCACAGCAGAGCCTGGCAAACTACCTGTGGTGAATTTGATATGACAAAAACAATAACAATAATTGACCTCATTCCCAATGAATGGAGATGTTACTGGTGCCTGCTTGAGCAAATCGATGAACAACAGGAAGACAAGGGATAAGTGACAAGTGATGAAGATCCAAAACATTATTTTATATAATAGAGAACTATAGAGAAAAATAGAAATTTAGACTTGGAATATGAGTGTGTAGAAGATGATTATGATTTTAAATGTGGAAATTTTAAATGTGGATAAAAAGAATATGGTGTAAGTATGGAAATAAAGAATAAGCTCTATTATATGACACTGAAAATAATTCACCTAAGGGGCCAGAGCGATAGCACAGAGAGTCGAGCATTTGCCTTGCATGTGGCAGACCCAGGTTCGATCCTTGGCCTCCCATATGGTCCCCTGAGTACCACCAGGAATAATTCCTGAGTGCAGAGCTAGGAGTGATCCCTGAGCATTGTCGTGGACCCAAAAAAAGTGACCCAAAAAGCAAAAAAAAAAAATTCACTTAAGACACAATAATATGTCAAAAGAAAACTTTTTTTTCACATGTGGCCCTTGAGATTTTCCATCATAATTTGTTAAATTGACTATTTTTATCTTATTCACTGATAATAAATTACCCATAAATCTGAGTTTATATCTGAACTTTCAATTATTTTCCATATGCTTATCAATCTATCTTTATACAAATACCAAAAGTTTTTATGACTATGACTTTATAGCTATATTTAAAAACGAGAACAGAAAATGCCTATCATCTTATTTCTCAAGTTTTTTAAATATTCTGGCTTTTTTATGACTCCATACAAAATTTTATTAGAGGTTTGTTTTAGGTCCTTAAAGAATATCATGAGAATTTTGATGATGAGTGTATTTAATCTGTATAATGCTTCTGGTATGATGTGAACATTGGCTGTTTTACTTAATTTTACTTACTTTTAACTTTATAATTTCTGGGGCGTTTTGGCAGGACCACACTGGTTATGCTTAGAGGTTACTTGTGACTGTACTCAGGAATCACTCTCAGTGGGTTGGGGGAAATCTGGGATACTGGAGATTAAACCCAGGTCAATAATGAGCAAGACATGCACTTTACCTGCAATACTATCACTATAGTCCATTAACTGTACCAATTTATAGTGAAAGATATTTTCAATCCAACAGAGACATTTATTAAAATAACTAGGGAAAATACACATCAAAATGTCTGAAAGGATAAGCTTATTATTGAGGACTTAAATTTTGCTTTGCTGCACCTACCTACCATATTTTCCTCATAATACTTATCATACATTATTGTGTTTTGAGAAATGTTTCCTTGTTTGCTTTATGTCTTGCTCAATGGAATACAAACTCCATTAGTTATGTGTTTTAACACATTTATTATTCTGCCTAAAATGCTTGCAATTGTGGCAAAAGTACAGCTAATAGTCACATTTTAGGGTACCACATAATGAATTTTATATTTTAATATTTATTTTATTTTCATTTTTGTTTATATCATTTGCATTTTAGTTTAACAACTATCATTTTGTATTAATTTATTAATTAACATCTACAGTAATGAAACGTCTTTGCTTGACTAAACCCATATTATATGCCATTGGTTATATTTTGATAATTACATTCTAGTCATGTTTAAAACATATCTTACTAACATAAACAAATATATTAATACTGAGTAGTACAAAGTGTTGTGAGATATGTGGGGGGGAAAGCTTCCAATAGTTTTGATTAGAAGAGCTTAGTGTGAGTTCTTATCATAAACAGTGTCATCTTCTAATATATTTTAGGAATCTTGCTAAATTTGTGCAATGAATTTACTTATTCAGTGATTAATAAAAAACATTATATTAGCAAATTCACTTGAATTAAAATGTTATTTTAAGTATTATTATAATATTATTGAACATATCACTGTATTTATTTGCCTTTTATATTCAACTTCAAAAGCATCAAAGAAATAGTTAAAAAAGACAAAGAACCTCCTGCTCCAGGCACATCTCTTCAACTCCACCATTCTCGCTGCATTAACATACGCCTCAGAGACCTGGGCCCTATAAAAGCAGAATGAGAATGCTATTAGGGTCTCCCAAAGAGGAATCGAAAGAGCTATGCTTAGAATATCACGTCTCACTCAAGTGAAAGAAGGAATCCGAGCTCCGATCTCTGTCGCTGTTCCAGAGTCAGGGACGATGTCTTGTTTGCCAAGGCATCGAAAATCAGATGTGCTGCAAGTCCAGATGGATTCACTAGTGAACTCTACCAAACCTTTAAGGAGGACTTAATGCCAGTCCTCTTCAAGCTCTTCCAGGAAATATAAGAAACAGAAACACTCCCGAACAGCTTCTACGGGGCATATATCAGTCTGATACCCAAAGCAGGGAAAGACAACACAAAGAAAGAAAATTACAGACAATCTCCCTGATGAACACGGATGCTAAGATCTTCAACAAAATACTAGCAAACAGAACTCAATGACTCATCAAAAAGATCATACATCATGACCAAGTAGGATTCATCCAAGGAATGCAAGGATGGTTCAACATTCGCAAATCAATCAACATAATACAGCATGTCAATAAGAGAAAGAATAAAAACCATATGATCTTATCAACAGATGCAGGGAAAGCATTTAACAAGATCAGCACCCATTCATGATTAAAACCCTCCAAAAAATGGGAATTGAAGGGACTATCCTCAAGATAGCTACAGCCTTCTACCAAAAGCCCACAGCGAACATCATTCTCAATGGGGAAAAATTGAAAGTCTTCCCCCTGAGATCAGGACACGACAAGGTTGTCCACTCTCACCTCTTTTATTCAATATAGTACTAAAAGTACTTGCCATAGCAATAAGAGAAGAAAAGGACATCAAAGGCATCCAGACAGGCAAGAAAGAAGTCAAGCTATTATTATTCGCAGATGACATTATATTATACCTAAAGAACCCTAAACTCTCTACCAAAAAAACTCCTAGAAACAATAGACACATATAGTAGAGTGGCAGGATACAAAATCAACACCCAAAAATTGGTGGCTTTTCTATATACAAATAACGAAAGAGAAGAAAGGGATATTAGGGAAACGATTCCATTCACAATTGTGCCACAGAAAATCCAATATCTAGGAATCAACTTACCAAGTGTGCAAAGGACCGGTACAAAGATAATACAAAACACTGCTCCAAGAGACAAAAGAGGACACGAGGAAATGGAAACACATTCCCTGCTGATGGATGAGGAGAATCAATATTGTCAAAATGGTAATGCTCCCTAGAGCTCTGTACAGATTCAATGCAGTACCTTTTTTTTTCTTTTTTTTCTTTTTTAAAATTTTTTATTATACAATTACAAAGGTGTTCATAATTGGTTCTTGGTAATACAGTATTCCAGCACTCAGCCCTCCACCAGTGCCCCATTTCCACCACCAATGTGCCCCACCCTCTCCCGCCCACCCCCAGGATGCCTCAATAGCAGGTACCCCCCATTTACTCTTTTTCTCTCTCTGTCTCTCTCTATCTCTGCATCTCTCTCCCTCTTATTTTACACATTGTGCTAGCCCTGCAGATATTTAGAGTTTGTCACTTAGGTCTCTTTGTGTATTTTCAATGGTGAGTTTTAATCTGCCATTACCATTTCCCACATTTAGTAAAGTGTTGCAGGACTCCTCTAAGAGCCTCCGCATCTGCTCTGGATTGTCTCCTGCAAATCACTTCGTAGATAAGGGTATAGTCTATTAGACTTTGGTACAGAGACATGCCATCTCGGAAACCCCTTTCTCTAACCTATAAAGGCTTTTCCAGGCAGATCTTGGCTCAAGGCATTAGCATATCAAAGGGCCTAGGTGAGTTGCTGGGAGACAATACCTGAGGGCATTTGACCCTCCCTGCTTCCCATAATAGTGGGAGGGAGGTCTGAGTTGCAGGGATATAAAACTAGCCTGCTCCCTCTCTTGTGGTCTCTTTTGGGCTCTCTCTTTGTGAGCTCGCACCCTTCTTGGGAGTCTTGTCTTTGTCTCCTCTTCCTTTACACATGGTGGCTGCCATTTTGGCCTACACATGGCTGGGGTTCTAGCCAGGAATCTTAAGCACAGGGATTTTCCTATTGTGGATTTGTACGCCTGAACCTGTGATAAGTAAAGCCTTTTAAAACTGCATCGGATTCCTGAGGCTTCATCCATTCCCGCCGGCCTAGGAGGTAGAAGGGAACTCCCGATCCGGCACTATTGGGGACCCCAGCAGCATCCCCGACAGTAAAGCACTGGTATCTATTTATATCCTATAAATAAATGCAGTCATTCTATAACTGTCCTTTTTCCTTCTGACTAATTTCACTCAGTCAATGCAGTACCTTTAAGGATACCCATGGCATTCTTCAAAGAAATTGACCAAACACTCCTGAAATTTGCATGGAACAATAAAACCCCAGCACCCATTCATGATTAAAACCCTCCGGAAAATGGGAATTGAAGGAAGCTTCCTCAAGACAGCAAAGCCATCTACCAAAAGCCCACAGCAAGCATCATTCTCAATGGGGAAAAATTGAAAGCCTTCCCCTTAAGAGCAGGAACATGACAAGGTTGCCCTCTCTCACCTCATTTATTCAATATAGTACTGGAAGTACTTGTCATAGCAATCAGAGAAGTAAAGGACTTTAAGGGCATCCAGATAGGCAAGGAAGAAATCAAGCTACCATTATTTGCAGATTACATGATATTATACCTAAAGAATCCTAAACTCTAGAAACAATAGATATGTATAGTAGAGTGGCAGGGTACAAAATCAATACCCAAACATCGGTGGCTTTCCTATATACAAATCACGAAAGAGAAAAAAGGGATATTAAGAAATAGATTCCATTCACAATTGTACCATTGAAAATCAAATACCTAGGAATCATCTTAACCAAGTGTGTAAAGGACCTATACAAAGAGAACTACAAGACACTGCTTCAAGATATAAAAGAGGACATGAGGAAATGGAAACACATTTCCTGCTCATGGATGGGGAGAATTAACATTGTCAAGATGGTAATACTCCCTAGAGCTTTGTACAGATTCAACGCGGTTCCTATAAGGATACCCATGACATTCTTCAAAGAAATTGACCAAACACTCCTGAAATTCATATGGAATAATAAACCCACACGGATAGCTAAAGCAATCCTTGGGAAAAGAAGATGGGAGGCATCACCTTTCCCAACCTTAAACTGAACTATAAAGCAGCATTAATTAAAACAGCGTGGTATTGGAATAAAAACAGACCTGTGGACTGATGGAATAGAGTTGAGTATCCTTACACCCACCCTCAAAGACACGATCAGTTAATCTTTGATAAAGGTGCAAAAGAGTCCAAAATGGAGAAAGGAAAGCCTCTTCAAAAAGTGGTGCTGGGAAAACTGGACAACTACATGTAAAAAATGAATTTGGACCTGTGTCTAATACCTTGCACAAAAAATCAGATCAAAATGGATTAAAGATCTCAATATCAGACCTGAATTCATAAAGTACGCTGAAAAAATATAGGAAAAACCCTCCACGACATTGAAGCTAAAGATATCTTCAAAGGTGAAATATCATTAACAAAGCAACTAGAAGAAAAGATAAACATATGGGACTACATGAAACTAAAGAGCTTCTGTACCTTGAAAGAAACAGTCCAAGATAGAAAGACACTCCACAGAATGGAAAATCAGTCAGAAGGAAAGAGAGAGATATAGAATGACTGCATTTATTTGCATGACATAAATATATCAGGCGGTCTTACCAAAAGTAGAAATTATCGCAAACGTGTGGGAGTCAGAGGTTAGGTAAGACAGAAAAGGGCACATGTATGAATAAAGGTCAAAAGGGCTAATACCAACCTAGAACTGAACATTAAATACAGGTGAAAAGAACGCACTTGATGGTTTCTAAGTGTGTGTTGTGCAACCCACAATGTGTAAGAGAAGGAAAAGAGAGAGGGAGAGAGAAAAGAGATAAAGAACCTGCCATTTAGGCAGGTTATGGGAGGGGGGAGGGAATTTGGGACATTGGTGGTGGGAAATGGGAACTTGTGGAGGGCTGGGTGCTGGGTGACGGAAACCTCTAAACATGAGTAAAGTTGTAATCTCACGGTGGTATAATAAAATGTTTAATAAAAACTGCAATATAAAATAAATAACTATAATTGTTTTATGTGTGATATTGTTATATCTTATCAAGCGATTAAGAAAATTTTTCTAAGTATCTACTAAACTGTTGCTAATTGAGGCTTCTGTGTTATCATTTTTTGTTTCTTGAACTTAGTTGGTCTCTTTGTTACTTTTTACTGTCGAAATTTTTTAAAGTCACCTTATGCAAGCACCAACTCATTTAAATTGGAACATATTTGTGCATCTTTCAAAGTAAATTTCTTTGTGTTTATCAGAGTAAAATAGAAATATTGTTATTTATAGAGGGTAGAGACTAGTTATATAATTTCAGTCGTTGCTTTGAATAATTAAAAAAACACAACTCTTAATGGATTTAATGCATTTGTGGCTTGATGCACCTGAAATCACATGTTTGTTTGTTTGTTTGTTTGTTTGTTTTGCTGTTGCTTGTTTTGGAGCTACACATCATGGTACTCTGGCTTTACTCCTGGATCTGGAGTACCAAAGGATTATTCTTGGTGGGGCACAGGTAACCATATGGGGTGCTGGGGATTGAAGCCCATGTTGAGAGAATATAAGGAAAACATTCTACTCATATTATAGCTCCAGCCCCTGACTTTATAGTTTTAATGCACAAGTTGAGTTCTCAGTAAATTGAACCTAAATATGAGTTTTCTGCTAGCTAATTTTTATAAAGTGTTAGAAAATTAAGATCCAAAAAAAATCTTTTCACTCAGAAATCCTTGATGAAAGCAGTTAAATTAAAAAATGAAGACGCATTTTGAATCTGTGAATAAAATGATTGTTTTTAATGTTATTTTATGTTCATTCAATTTAAAGTACTTTTCAATTAAAATATACAAATCTTTAGAAAAACTTAGAATCCCAGTAATTCATTGGCATTTACTATATCTTGAAAACATAATTTAATTATTAATTAGATTTTGTTATAAAGGTGAACGAATGGTTTGAGGCTCTTCGTATTCCTGAAGCAACCCGATGACATTGGGCTACACTGGCATGTGGTAGGGTCAAATGGAAATGTTACCTGGAGCATGCTCGAGCAAATCGATAAATAACAGGATGTCAAGTGAACAAGTGATAAAAGTAAGCAAGAAAAATAAACCACCATATTTTCTGCAATGATGACCATTTACTCACTGGCTTGAGGTTATACATTTTTCTTTTACTGTAGATTCAATTTCTTAAGCATTAAAATATTCAAAATGATTATAAAATTAACCACTTATCATATGGTCAAAATAAGTAAGTATATTTAATATTTTTGTTCATTATTTAACTTCATCTCTCTAATTTGTCAGTTTATTTAAGCTTTAACCACTTTAAAAAACTTATTTACAAAATACGTTGAAAACCTCCCTGTTTATGTTCACAACAAATTTTACTTCCAACAACTATCCCATGTTTTTAAAAGCAACTTGATCAGAGACAGTATATCATAGCGTAATATTTTCAACGAAGTACTTCTATAATGATATCCTCTTTCATTTCTTCTTATAAAAGCTCCAACTTTTAAGCAGATGTCTTGATCACGCCATCACTTGACATCCGTTAATCGTCGATTTGCTCTAGCAGGCACCAGAACTGTTTCCATTTGTCCCTGTCACATGACAGTGTCACCCAATGGCATCTGCTTGCTCCAGGAATACACTATGCATTTGATTTTTTGCTTGACTACTAACTTATAAACTCAATTACAGAATTTTGTGCCATTTTCTTCACAAACTAACTATAAATAGCATGTTTAGAAGACATATTTTAACATGAATTAATAGATGATTTCAACTGAGCACAGGGATGTGATCTAATAAACAATAAACAAAAAATACACAACAGAAAATGGAACAAGATAAAACAAAAACATTTAAGTTTGAAGTACTCATAGAGCCTAGACCACAAAGTTCTATCACTTTGACTACTTTGACACATATCATGTATGGTTTAAGGGTCAAGTGACAAGAAAATGACAAGATATCAATTGACAGTTTGGCAAAATTAAAATATATAAAGAATAGAGAAATTTGTCCTACTGTATGGATATTAAAACCAAGGTAATATGTAACCAGAGACCTGAAGCAGCAGGTAAGACCATTGCCTTGTTCATGACTGACCCATGTTCAGCCCTCCACACCAATTATGTTCACTCAGTGCTCTGCCAGGAGTGCAGAGTAAGGGGTAAACCCTGAGGACTGCCAGATGTGGACCAAAACACAGTTAGTAATGAAGTGAATATATAAAAGGTCTGATAACTTATCTCCTTAGCTTTACATAATCATATTTGTTAAAATATAATTAAATATTCTATCTGAAAACTTACATGTATATATACTTATTAACCTCAGTTAATTGTTCAAATATGTATTACTTCAGAGTTTTAATGCTATTTAAAATCTTTTGAAAATTTCCATAGGATATATATTCATTTTATTGCTGAAGATAAAGATATCAATATATCGACACAGAAAAGTTATAAAAGACATTAAAATAGGAAAAGAATATTGAACATACTAAGTGGTGCTAAGATTTGAGTTCTTTGTCCTTCATCTTTTTACTTTTATATGTCTCTATAAATGTTGATAACAATTAAGTAAATTACCATTTATCATAAATTGAAGATAAATTATTCCAGTGAAGGATCATCATTTCTCTGCACTCCTATAACCATCCCAAATGCAGTTTTGTATCTACTAGTTCCACTAAGCCTATATAAATGTCTAGTACTCCTAAAACCTCCTTTGAATAAATTACCGACTCACTCAATATTTAGTGAATGAAATAAAAAACTTTAACACCCATTGCTCTCACATCATCATGATTTTCTTTGAAACAATGGCAAGATCACTATGGCAAACATCCTGTTTATTAGATGAATCCCATTAACCAAGGTGGCTGTAGATGTAGTAGCAATTACTCTATTATCAACATTTTTATATAAATGAAGAACATGCACTTAGTATTTAATCAATTGAGAAACACATTTAAAATAGAATTATGGCAAAGTAATATGGATAAACATAATTTTGTCTAATTTTAAATAACTATGAATATAATGAACTTAATGTTAGCTTCTGCTTGATTAAAATAGACAGCATTTTCTTCATTCATTGTTTCTGATATCAATTTGTTAATTTCCCTCTAGATAGACTGCCTTTACAAAATCTCTTTAAACATTCAAAAAAGGAATTCCTTTTTCAAAAGATCTGGGAACAATCATTTAAATAACAATCCTCAGGAAATATAACACCTTTATTGTTCAATTTCATTGAGACAGTAGGATTTTGATTGGTGACTTGTTCAAACTTGCAAAAGAAATATCAGCCACAAAGGTATGAGTTCATATTCCCTTTGCATAAAGTCATTTAGAAAGTACAAATGACCTAATATGCCCTATCCTCTTTTACAGGCTTCTTATGGTGGTTACAAATCCTCCTATCTTTTATTTCAAGTAGATGAGTTCAGACTGAGTTTCAGTCTCTCTCTCTCCTGTGTGGCAATATCCTTGGACACAGATTTGCTTGCTTGTTTTTTGTTGCAAATTATCCTGTGAGAATAACATTGAATTACGAGGAATTTTAAATAAGTCACTATGGAGATAAGAATAATTAGATGAGGAAAGTAACAGAAAATGTTAATGATCAATATACAGGAAACCAGGATTATTTATTTATTATATGTATATTCACATCAAAACAGTAGGAGAAAAGTAGGACTCACAGAGAGCTAAGTCAAATTAACCAAAGTCATATAAACAACATTAACCAAAAACCAAGATTTTGTTTCTGGTTTTTTATTTGCTACAGTGCAAAATGAGATTGGCTTAGTCTCTTGGGTGGAGCTCTGATGAGCTGTGGAGTCCCTATGATGAAAAACACTGCCAACAAAGTGTGGGGGGTCCCTGTGGATTCTTCTGAGGCTCTATTGGGATGGTGGACTCAGGCCGGAAATCGCTCTCGGGCGCTGACCCCTCGTGGTGAGTGGAGTACAGGGAGCACGAGGAGAGCTGGTAGCAGCTACCCACCCTCGAGAACATCATGTGACAATTAGAGTGGGAAGGAATGGGAGTGAAGGCAGATGGTTGGCAACTACACCACCTCCGCTTCTCTGATGGCATCGTTCTAATAGCACCAAACATTAGCCAAGCAGCACAAATGTTTGTTGACTTTGACCGAGAATGTGGAAAGATAGGTCTACAGCTGAATCTCAAGAAAACTATGTTCATGAAAAATGAACTAGTTCCAGAACCCCATTCACTCTCAACAGAACAAACATCTCTGAACGCAGCAATTATGTGTACCGAGGTCGAGAACTCAACATACGAATGACCTAGCACCTGAGCTGTGCAGGAGGAAGAGGGCAGCATAGAATGCCTTAAAGAGTATCAGAGAAATAGCTAAAAGAACAAAGAACCTCCAGCTCCGGGCACATCTCTTCGACTTCACCATTCTCTCTTGATTCACATACGCCTCAGAGACCTAGGCCCTACGAAAGCAGGATGAGAATGCTGTTTGGGGGTCTCCCAAAGAGGAATCTAAAGAGCTATGCTTGGAATGTCATGCCTCACTGAAGTGAGAGAAGAAATCCGGAGTTCCCACCTCTGTCCACAATCCAGAGTCAGGGAAGCTGTTTCATTTGCCAAGGCGTTGAAAATTAGATGGGCTGGACATGTAATGCTATTTGGAGACAACCGCTGGAATAGAGTCATTATAAACTGGATCCCAAGGAATGACAAAAGATCGCATGGCCGCCCACCTACAAGATGGTCAGACTTCTTTGTCAAGACCCCGAATGAACGATTTGAGGCTCTTTGTATTCCTGGAGAAAGCAGATGCCATTGGGCTACACTGGCATGTGATAGGGTCAAATGGAAACATTGCTGGTCCCCCTCTAGCAAATCGACGAACAACAGGATATCAAGTGATCAAGTGATCAAAGTGCAAAATATAGCAACAGAAGTACATTTAGTAAATAAAAGAATAATATCGTTTTAACTTATTTTATATAAATTACAAATATTCTTTTGTGTTATTCAGTAGCTTTATGGATATTCTGAATATGAATTAATAAGGAATTTAGAGTTGTAGATATAAAATCAGGTGCCAGATTTGGAAATTATTAAAAGAGATTATTTCAAGAAATAACCACTGACAAAATCTTTGCAGAAGTTCATTCGTTTATATTTTTGAATCAGGATAATTGTAAAATAATTTAAGAGAATGTGTTTTGCCATGTTTTTCACATGCCAGTATTAGAATACTTTGTATTTTCAATGGCTTCAAAATCTTGAGAAACTTGGCATGGACATTTCATTGGTTTAGATAAACTTTTGTGTCCAGAAATAAATATCTGTTTGTTACCACCTCTTTTTCTTTGTCCTTTCTACTTTCACAGTCACATTGCTTGACTTTGTAGCTGAGCATCAAAGCACATCTGACTCAATATTCCTAGCAGATTATCCAACCCTGACTCTTTTTATTAAGCAAATCTTTAAAGTTCATTAGTCTACAATACTATGTTAAACATTGTGTTAAAATGTGTTTATCGATACCTGGGAAATCATGCTTGTTTTTGTTCAAAGACATAATCTCAAGGTTTGCTGAAGTCATTATTAGTGAATATAGAAACAAACTGTGACACATTTATGTGTGGTGCATATTAATGTTTCACATATTAATGTAAATAATTTCAGGTAGAAATAGTGGAGCATATCAATAGCCCTGCAAATAGAACTTAGATAGTAATAAAAGTTTCAACATCTGATTGTCTTGTCAAAATATTTTTGACAGAGACAACTCTAGAGTAAGATGCTTGCCTTGCATAACTCTGATCCAAATCACATCTCTGGGACCACAGTTCATCCCCAAACCAATCCAGGAATGATCACTGAACACAGAGACAAGATTGTGCCCTAAACACAGGAGGGTGAGGCCCAAACAATTCCTCTCTCAATATATAATTGAAGCATTTTTAGAAAAGCATTTCATGATTAAGCAAACTTAGAAATGGTATCACCCTGTCGAACCCCTCTTTTGACATCAATGATCACTTCTTTGTAGAATAGTGAGATCCTGGTGGTGAATCCGTAATACAGCTTACGAAGGATCTTGATGTATTGGGTTAGGGTTAGGGTTAGGGTTAAATAAAAAATTTAAGTTATGCCCAGCTTGTTTACATCCTTACTACTACATTTTTTCCTTGTCCTCCAGGTAATAATCATTGCTGAGTAAACACGGTACTGCTAGAATAACTGATCTTTTGGTAAATGAAAGCAAAAAAGTCTAGATTGAGCCCTTTTCCTCAAAAATAGTTTTCAGCATGGAAGAAGACAAAGCCTACACATTGCACATTTCTTTTCAGACTGTGCAAAGAGATCTTCACGGAATGAAACCAACACAAAAAATAAATACTTTATTTCATAAAGTAATAAATACTATTTCAAAAAAATAAATAGAAATACTATTTCAAAAAATAAATAGAAAACATTATATTAAAAATGATAACATTTTCAAATATTAAGAATTGAGATGTAAGTTTGTTGCTGATTCACAGACTGTACAGTTTTTCTGTGAATTAATTGATACAATAAAACCTTTTCATAAAAACAGGAATAGGCATGGGGCTATTTCAGTTTCTTTCTGGGTAACACTTGGCGGTAATCTGCGCTTACTTCAGATTCTGCTCAGAAATCACTCCAGGCATAGGACCATATTTGCTGCAAGGGTTATCACATGCAAGGCAATCACCTTACTATTCTTTGGCCCTATTTGATATGTTAAAGCCTTTAATATAAGGACATACTTCCTTACCATATAAAAGAGATATAGCTTCCTATGGATAATTTAAATTATGGATCTGTATATTTTTTCAGCTTTAACCATGTACATTTTATCTTGCTAGATTGTACTACATTATATTTCTGTAATTTGGGTTGTATATCAAATAAATAAAAATTGATAATTAAAATTGGTTATAAAATTATTGTTAAGATACATACTTGCAAAAATGATGTTTAGATTCATTTCTTCTTCACCTTAAACTCAACAAAGATGAGGCTTCAGACATATTGGTGGTGACATGGTGTTTAGTAATTATGTATCTGAATCATAGAACCAACAAATCTCTAAGCAGAAGCTCCAAGCTATAATAATCAAACTTAGGAATGTACCTGTTTTGTGGGTGAGATGGAAAAGTGTAGCACTGGTGTAAGTTGATGCTAGAGGTGGAATAGTTGTTAGAAATTTATACACCTGAAACTAAAAATAATTTTATAAGTTATGGTACCAAGATTTTTGAAAATAAATTTTCAAATAAGTTATGAAAAGAGGGTATATGACTCTGTTTTATACTGGAAATTGAGTAAAAAATTGGCTGTGAATTGAAACAGGTTTAGAAAGCCATAATGTATGTTCAGAATTGAGAAAATATATTTCCTGTTCTATTATAAAAGACAATTTAAGAGTTCCACTCAATATAGTCTATAGGTAAGTGTTTATTATATTGAGGAATGGAATATAAGGTTTTTAATTTGGTCAGGAAAGCTGGTGATATTGATGATGGTATTAATATTTCCTTTCTAATGGTGATACATGGAGAACAGTATCCATGTATTGTTCTAAAGTTATAATAGATCATTACAAATTTCTGATTAACTTTGCTAAACATTATATTTCTGGATCATAAATATTAAATTGTGTGTCTATAAGACCTTAAAAATATCTTATTGTCTATGTAATTTATTCAGTAGTCATGGGTGTCATGGTTTAATGTTAAGTAATAACTTAGTAACAAAATATTTTCCTTACCTAAATGATCAAGTCGCTACTCACAAAATACTCCAAAGAGATAGAAGATGAATGGCAAAACTGAGAACTGATGAACTCAGATGGTGTAGTACCCCAAAGGAGAACAGATAATGAAAACAAGATGATCACTTTGAATATAGTCGTGGACAGCAGTTAATCCTTTATGGAGGTCAGCATTTATTCTGGGTTTGTGACTGTGTTCTCCTTTGGTGGATCCTGGAGCAACATTATTGGAGGCACAAAGAGATAATTACTAAAGTAGCATCAACTTAACTTTATCTTAGATCAAGGTGCTCAATTTGGAGAAACGGAAGTTTAGAAATAAAAGGAAGGAATCAAGACTGTCATACAGCATCAAACTAATTTGACTGCCTGAATAAATACAAGAATGTTATTGAAATAATTCATCTGAAACTGGAAATGACACTTCAGTATTTACAGTATTCACATGCTATTAATTTTTTCACTGCATTTCCCCTAACTTCTAGCAAATTTCCTACCATGGGCTGCCTCCTGACTCTCATTTATACTCTTTTTGGGTATCATTTTCATACTATTATGTTTTGTTTCTAATATATCATGAAAATGAGTGTAATCATTCTATGTTTGTTCCTTACCCTCTAACTCATTTAACTCAACACGATACTCTCCAAATCTATTCACATATAAGAAAATTTCATGACCTCATTTTTCTTTATGGCTGCATACTATTCCATTCTGTAGGTGTGCCAAAGTTTCTTTATCTAGCCATCTGTTTGAGGAAACTTGAAGTGCTTCCTCATAGTGATACATGGAGAATTGTGTATCTTTGAATAGTGCTGCAAATAACATAGGAGTGCAGATGGCTTTTCTGTATTCCAGACTTCTTTCTAACACCATGCATAAAAGTCAAATCAAAATGGATTAAAGATCCCTATATCAGAACTGAACTTATAAGGTATACAGGGTAAAACATAAGCATAACTCTCTATAACTTTGAAGCTAAAGTCTTCTTTATGGACAACACAAAAATGGAAGCAAATATTAAAAATGGGACTACATTAAATTAATAAACTATTTTTCTTCAGAGAAAATTATTAGAGTAAAAAGTCAGCCCACAGAATGAGGAATATTATTTACACAACACTTTCCTGATAAGTGGCTAATATCAGATATATATATATATATATATATATATATATAAGGCACTGGTAAAACTACAAGCAAAAAAAACCTCCAGCTCCATCTAAAATGGGGAGAAGTGAGGAAGATAAAACTCCTCAAAGAAGAAATATAAATGGACAAAGGCACATGACAAAGAGCACTATGTTACTATTCATTAGGGAGATGCAAATCAAAACAGTAATGAGATATCATCTCATGCCTCTGAGACTGGCACACATCAGAAAGAACAAGAACAACATGCTGGTGTGGATGCAGGGGAGATAGCTAATAGGTTTCCAAATGCTTTGTTATATTAATGTAACATCTATCCTATAAATTAGGTGTTATAATGGTCACAAAGGCACTAACGATGATGATTCTCAATTAAAAGTAAATAAAAGCATGAAGAAGTTAGTATGGCCTTGATCACATAGTAACTACAATGTCTAAATTGGAACTTAGAAATCAGCCATAAGGTTGTGTGATTTCAATCCATGTTTTTTAGAATTAACCAGTTTGTATTTTCTTGATTTTGGGGGAAAAGCATTGTTTAATATATTTTGATAAGCTCTAATTACATTAATGAGTCTCAAGCCAAGGTTTACAGAGATTCCAATAACTTCACAAACACAAGGACTGTCAAAGGTCCTTACACCATTTATTTACTACAATATCACTCTCCCCAACCTGGATCCCCATATGTAAGTCACTGTTTAAGTTGACTGAGATGAGACATTGAGGACAGTGAATAAACACATCAAAATTCAGCAGGATCTGGGGTATTTCACATAGCCAATCTACACACACCCTTATAAAGCATGAGTAAAGAAAGTCATGAAAATTTGCTATTTGTTTTTGCCTATGCTGCCCTTTCCATCTAAAAAGAACCTAAACTTTTTTTTCTGTTCTTTGCTCCTGTCCATCCTTCATTTCTAATTCATTCTATCCATTCCTGAACTCACATTTGTTGCCATTTTATACTTTAACACAGAAACTGTTTTGTCCAGGGTTCTATTGACGAGAGCTGTGAGGCAGGTCTAGTATTTGTCCACTATTGTCAGATTCTTCAATATTTTCAGAGATAAAAATATGGGTAATGAAGATGCTCAGACTCCATGTTAGAGAACAGAAAAATTTATTGGAAAGTAAGTTGAGAGACCAACACCCCTGCAGGGGAATACTTAGTATAGAAATAAGTTAAGTATGGCTAGTTTTATGGCAATTTTATAGGAAAAAATGGGTCTTTGTGTTACTTATAAAGGTAATCAGAGAACTCCCATTTTCCTAGATGTCTTTTTTAGGACCTATTTGTTGCTGGGATAAAATTAACCTTTTATATTTCCACTTAGACTTTAGGAGACTGTTTCTTTAAGAGCTTTTTAGATGTTATATTTTACAATGTCTGTGACTCACAGACATGGGGCAGAAGCTGCTACTTGCTCTCTCTGTGCACAGCCACTCACGAGGCGCCCAGGAGGGATGGCAGGTTCTAGCCCTGGCCCGCCACCCCAGCAGAGCCTTGCAACAAGCCAGACAACTCCCCACTCCATGAGTGCCTCCATATTCCACATCTGGACTTCTCTCGTCAGAACTCCACCCAGCAGACCAGCCTATCACAGCCCGGCTTGTGTGGCCACTTGTGGCTGCGGGGTTCATCAATAAATGCTGGACTTAGAGATGACTACAAGAGTATGATACCTGCACGGCAGAGCCTGGCAAGCTACCCGTGTTGTAGTTGATATGCCAAATACCAGTAACAATTATAGACCTCATTCCGGAATGGATTGAGGCTCTTTATGTTCCTCGAGCAAGCAGATGCCCTTGGGCTCTACTAGCGTGAGACAGGACATATGGAGATGTTACTGGGGCCCACTCGAGCCAATCGATGATGAACGGGAAGACAGCGATTTTACCATGAGTCCATGTATTGCCCTCATATCTTTTAGTCTACTGTGAGTCCAACATCTGGGGGCAGAATTCATGGTTTTGGGAAAATGTAAATCACTCAGGAACAGGAATTTACGAGAATGTCTAAAGTGTAGTGAGGTAAAATGAAACCACAAGCCTAACAAGGACAAAGAGCAAGAAACTGAGGCGTTCCCTTCGACTATCCTAACTTTGAGGTGATTTTCCACAGGCCATGGTTGTTTAATTTGGTCTGTGCTGACTTAGGAACAAAGCATATAACCTTAGGTAAGCTTCTGTTCCACAGTTCCTAAAAATAAGGAAGCTTAAGTAATTCAGAATTATTTCAGGAGGGGCCGGCGAGATAGTCCAGCGGGTAGGGCGTTTGCCTTGCAGGTGGCCGGCCCATGTCGACCTGGGTTCCATCCCGGCATCCCATATTGTCCCCTGAGCACCGCCAGGAGTGATTCCTGAGCAAAGAGCCAGGAATAACCCCTGAGCATCCCGGGTGTGACTCAAAAAGCTAAATAAATAAATAAATAAATAAATAAATAAATAAATAAATAAATAAATAAATAAAATTTAAAGAATATTTCAAGACTTTTTTTTAGTATAGAAATAAGTTAATTTCTTATTAAGAAATTAAGAAACTTAGTTAATTTCTTATAAGTTAATTGTATAGCTAACATTCTAAGTTATTATGTTATCTCCTTTCATGTGAGAGCAGTGATTTCTGTGCTGCCTGAGCTAATAAAGGAAATAGCTTATATAAGAGAAATATTAGTTATCTTAAAGGCTTTCCATGCCCAAGATGTCAGTTATTACAGACCTGGTGTATATACTTCCACCCTGCACACCTTTGGAACCTTGCTTGATAGGATCCTAGGTGAAGAGGAACCAGAGAAAAGACTGTCTATGATGTCTGCTATTCTTTGAGGAATAAAATTCTTTGTGGTCCACAACAGAATTCAGATCATTCAAAATAAGTCAAATAATCTCTCCTTTGTAAATCTCCCTAATACATTATTGAAATGTTTAATTTTATAAATGCATTTGTGGGGTCCCTGGGTGACTTATGTGAAGTGGGGAGGAGAGAGACAGCAGCTGTGAGAATGGAATTGCTGCTTTCTATTTTTCTCTGCCATGGGAAGGGCTGTGGAAACCGAGGGAAAATAAGAGTTTGCTGTGAACCTTATTCCTTGCAGAAAAGGAAAGTCCGTCCTAGCCCTAACCCAGGCCTTTCTGGTTCTTGCCTCTCCCCTGAGGATGCCGCTCTCAAGGTGGAAAGGAAGTCCCTGTGCACAACTCAGCACTAGGTAGAAAAGGACACATGTGAAGAGGGGGGCTGTGGGCCACACTTGCGCTCGGCAGCAGCTCTGGCAGGGCAGCACAGGGGCTACAGCAGTGCATGCATGAGCTTCTTCTGCTCAAGTTGGCTTTTCTAGGGCTGAAACAACCTGCCCCATAGCGCTTTCTACCAATTTAAGAGTCTCGCCAGGGTAGTGGCTATGGGAAAGACTTGGGAGTATTTGGTGATCTTCTTTGATATTTCTTTCCTGATCTTTGTACTTGCTTCAGCTACTCTCAGAGGGAGGTCCTTTGTTCTGCGAGTCTCTGAAGTAATGATCTTATCTGGTATTAATTCCTGTGTCCACAAGTGGGTTTTTAGCAACCTTAGAAATGGTTGGTTTTATTACTTCTAGGAATTCATTGTGATGAAGGACCCTTCCTTAACTGCTTGCTTATTTGTAAAGTGATTTTCTTAGGCTAGGATATTTATAGACTACTAAGGTTTTTAGTTTTTTTTTATCAATTTATTTAAGTGAACTGCTTACTGCTACATATGCCTGCCTTAGATTTCAGGTTTGTGAAAATTAGTTTCAGAGAAGCGGGTATAATTTTCTCAATTTATTAAAAATGTTATTGTACTTGTTCATAAGATTCACTTCTAAATGGGAATAGAATATTCATCTCACTTCTTGACTTTGGACAAGACTCTATGACTTGTTTGGATAATGAGAGACTAATTATCGTATGCTTAATTTCTGGGGCTTGTCATCCAGTAAATATATTGTCACATAAAAATAGCATAACTGGGTTAACTGCTGAGACTCCACCCTGGGATATGGAATAAATAAACATTGCACAGACCCAAACCAACAAAGTACAAAGAGCCAAGCCCAGATGGAGCTACAACTAGTGCAGCAAACCTCTGCCAAATCTATCACAGAATAACCAATTTCCTGGCCAACCTGTATCCTGCCTAATGAGAATAAATGAGTTCTGTGTGTTTATTATTGAGAAATAGCTGCCTGATAAGAATGTGTGTATGTATATATATAGGGAGACAGATAAATACAGTTACATATTTTAATTTCTCTATGTAAATATATATGTGAATATGGAGATGCAGTATAAAACACATTAGATAAATTTATAGATAAAAAATTTTGATAAACGTATTGCTTTCCTAAACAGAATTTGTTCTATCTTACTAAAAAACGTATCAATTTATGTATATGCCAACATGAAAGATATTTTATGAACTATTTGTACATTTCAATTGTTCTTAGCTAAAATGTTTTGGTTCTATATATTTTTGGTATTGTTTTTGCTGTTTATGACTCAGAGTAGTCATTTATATTTAAAGTCTATAAAAAGAAAATTTTTATACCTTTCTTATCCTTGAAAATTGAAAGAGAGTTGTAGACCAATATAACGCTAATGGAGCAAATTGAATAGTTGTCAAGTCAGTGATATCAGAAAAGTCAGCTCTCTGATAATTTACATGCATACTAGTAACAATATTTTATATCATTAATTTATAATTTCTATTATGCAAATGTTTTATCATAAATGTTTATAAATTAATATGGTCTCATGAAATATATGATAAAATAGATGAAAACTAATCATTATCACTTGAAGCTAATGCGAACTGATAACAGCATGTTTCTCTTGAAACTTACCTTTATGAAAGGTTTATTCAAAGACAGGTATTCTGATGTTGAGATCAGTCAGTTGTATTTAATGTCAACAAATTGTCTTCTGCACTCATAATTTGAAAATAGAAATATTTTCACAGTAACCTTGAACTCCGTTCCGCGACCCCCCCAACGTCCCGGAGGTGGGGCGGAGTCGGCGGAGGCGCTCCTAGGAGTCAACTATGTTCCGACCCAGCAAACAGACTCCGGCTTGGCTGAAGCTGCGGTTATAGGTGACTGTGCGTTTGATTTTTGCCAACGACCATGGAGTCTACATATCCTTTTGCAGGGGCCCAGGTGAACAGCAGGTTTCCTTCAAGCAGGATGGTACCTTTCCATTTTCCTCCATCAAAACGTGCACTCTGGAATCCAATCCCAATCGGAGATTTCCCTCACGTACATCTCAATAACTGCAGAAAACCAAAACTCATAGTAACTGAAAAGATCATCCGACTTGCTTGTCGTCATGCAAAGCAGAATAAAAAAAAACTTGCCATGCTTTTTAATCGGGTCTCTAACAGTAGATGAAGATGAAGAAGGTGTGACTTTGACAGTAGATCGCTTTGACCCTGGTCGAGAAGTGCCTGAATGCTTAGAAAGAAAGCCTACTGCTTCTCTTCCTGGGGACTTTGTGATTCCGTGTAGAGTTCAAATTCAAGGACTTCATTCAAGAGAAACAGTAGTTCATAATGCAGATGAATTCAGTTCAGCTTTTTAAGGTGTGATTTGTTGATACTTGATTCTTTCCTTCATTCCTTTCTTTAATTAAGATAGCATTGGTTTACATGCTGAAAAGGTCTCTGTGTTGGGAGTGTAGTGTTCCTCACTGTGCCCCTGCCCCGCCCCCCCCCCCATCCACCCCCCCACCCCACTCCCCCCTCTGCAGGGCCCTTCCCTTCTCCTTTGGTACCCCGAGGTTTGGTTTTCATTGGACATGGTCTGTTTTGTTACTTTATTCACCACACCTGAGTGAGGTATTTTTTGTCCTTCTGACTTATTTTACTTAGCGTGGTAATATAGCAGATTATTATTGATAGACCAGCCTATCAGCCCCGGCTCGCACGGCCACTTGGGGCCGCACGGTTCATCAATAAATGCTGGACTTAGAGATACCTACAAGAATATGCTACCTGCACGGCAGAGCCTGGCAAGCTACCCGTGTTGTATTTGATATATATGCCAAATACCGGTAACAATTATAGACCTCATTCTGGAATGGATTGAGGCTCTTTATGTTCCTGGAGCAAGCAGATGCCTTGGGCTCTACTAACATGAGACAGGACATATGGAGCTGTTACTGGGGCCCGCTCGAGCAAATCGATGATGAACAGGAAGACAACCTTGAACAACGTTATGGATTCTAAAAAGTGAAGAACTTACTAAATATTACTTCATGTTTTTGTGGGTGCAGGGTCTACAAAGTTTTATTTTTCCATTTAGAGAAATCTCCAGAGCAGATAAAATGGGAGCTTTGTAGAATTGGATTGATTTCATAAAATTATACACAAAAGTATTCTTATCAATTTTGCTTGGTGCAGTTCAATACTCTTCCTTCTCCCATGGGCTCCCATGAGGGACAGACATGTAAATATTCCAAGAGTATTTGGCTATGTTGGATCAACCATAATACAATCAGTTCTAGTTCAAAGAGTGCCAGTGCACCCCCCAGGCAAAGTGATGTGCCTCTGATTCTAAAGGTAATGCCAAAGTCAATTTTTCTGACGGATATTAGACCTTAGTGGATCTAGAGCATGGAATCAACTGGCTATATATTCATGGTAAGAAGTATTAATGCCATTCTCTACAAATTACGTTCTGAACTCCTTTCTGGTTCAGAGATGGAGCCCCTCTGTGCTCTGCAAGGGAGATTGTATCTCAGGGAGTCAGCTCTGGTATTGTGCAGCTTGACCCAAAGGGCCCACCTGAAGATCTGCATTTCAATATGGTCATTGCTCATGGTGGCCTCTAAGTGCAGGTAGTGCAACCCACAATGTGTAAGAGAAGGAAAAGAGAGATAGGGAGAGAGAAAAGAGATAAAGAACCTGCCATTTAGGCAGGCTATGGGAGGAGAGAGGAATTGGGAACATTGGTGGTGGGAAATGGGCACTGGTGGAGGGCAGAGTACTGGAACACTATGTGACTGAAACCTCTAAACATGAACAATGTTGTAATTGTATATCTCACGGTGGTATAATAAAATATTTAATTAAAAATATGGTCATTTACCTGGCTTCCTCTCTCGATAACTCAGGCCACGATGGACTGGACTGGAAGTTTTTGATGGGCTTCTATCTACAAAATAAGCTAGTAGAAAGGAGAAGGGTTTTTGGCCATTTTGGCTCCCTTATCACCCTCTGCCTCCTCTCTCTCTTCCTCTTGTTGTTCTCTTCCCTCTTGGGCCTTAGCACCTGGTAGAGGCCATCTTGGCCTAGGATTCTAAACCTACACATGGCCAGGTTCTAGCCAGGAAACTGAAGTCTATTTATAATCAAGTTACTAGATTGTATACCAGAATAAGTGGGAGTAAAGCCTTTGGAAATCTGCTGGATTCTTGTGTCTTTCTTTGTCCACTGACTGCTCATCCACTGAGACATAAGGGGAACCCTGAACCTGCTCCTGGATTTTGTCGGGGAACCCAGGGACTCTCTGACAGTATACAACATAGTTTGAGATTTCTTTCTATTGCAACTCTAGATGGCATATTAAGATAGTCATAGCATACCTAAAATGGGTGCTACTTTAAGACACAAGTCAAGCTGCTAAAATTCATTGATACCCTCGTCTCAGAGTATTCTAGTCTCTTAGCTAAAAACTGCGGAGTGTCCTAGGGAGGGCATAGGACAAGTTCTCATCCTGCTGAAAGTTTGGAATCCAAAACCTTACCCCACAACTGTAGCCATAACAGTGACCCAATTCTCAGTTAGTCTCTATGGACACATCGAAACTCTACAGACACACCTGGACTCAAAAGGTCCAGGTACACTGATGTTTTAGGTTGGAAATTCTGGAGTCTTCTTGGATCGTGAACAGGGCATTTGGACAGGGAGTCTTCCAGCTTCATTATATTTTCCGAAGCCCTGGCATGATGCCCACATTCTACATCCTGAAATTTCTAGAATGGCCCATTTCTACAGATTCTAAAATTTCTAGATCAAGAAATTTCTGGATATCTTCAATTTATAACTACTTACATCCCAGTAGAAACACACCAAATTAGATGGGAAACAGAAGCCAGCTAAATTCAGCAAACTAAACCAATAACACATAGAACTCAACCAGAAATAAGCAACTTACACAAATATTCTTTTAACGAAGTATAATATCTTAATGACTACAACTAGTTATTCCTTTAGTAATTTAGTTGTAAACAGCACTATAAAATAAATTATTATGTCTGCTTAGGAAGCAGATTACCAAGGTGATTGGGAAAATGGAAACAATGATAGAGGGCAGGTCGCTCTGGTTGTGGGATTGGTACTGTAACACTGAATGACCATAGGAACAGTATTCTGTACTACAAACAACTTTGTAAATAATGGTACTTAGATAAAGAGAGAAAATGAAAAAGAAAGATGCCATTTTCCTGAATTGGAAGCCTTAATGACTTTCTTAACTAACCTTTTCATATATGAGAGAGTAAATTTGCGTAATTTAAAGGGTGCATTTACTTAAATTATTTTAAATTGGCTAAAATTTACTTTATATAAATTTGTGCATTTGTCTAAAGAAGCTGATATGTGTATTTTTTTCTAATTTCCAAATAAAACTACTAATTTGGATAAGCAATCTTCTACATAGTTCTCATTACAGAATGCTCATATATAAAGTATTATAATCTCTTTTCTCTAATTAAGCTTTATCTTGATAGTATGATTTTATTCAAAGTATAATGTATTATTTCTATAATAAAAAGTACATACATAATTGAATATTGAGAAAAAACAAATGTTATGTATTAAAACTATGTATTTTGACATATGCCTATGTGTTTTGGCATAATAAGCTTTTTCTAACTATAGTAATAATTAAAATACCTAAAGAATATTGTTCAATATCTGAGATGTTCTGGGTTTATAGTTAAGCAATATACATTGTTTCATATTTTGGTTTCCAATAACAGTATTCTAAATTGCATATCACTTACCATACGACAGGAATTGGATTCTACTATTACTTTGAAATTCTACTTAGAGATTTTTTAAAATTCATCTGAAAAAAAAATTAAATGCTCTATTGGCCAGCCATCCCAATAGAGCCTCTTAAGAAGCCAGAGGAACCCCCACACCATGAAGGCAGTCATTTTCAACATCCGGACTCCACAGCTCGTCAGAGCTCCACCCAAGAGGAAAGCTTATCTCTCTCCATTGAGGTACATCTGTAATTCCACGAGATGATGAGATGAGAACCTTCTACTGAGAGTATACTATGCCCATGGCAGATCGTGGAAAGTTACCCATGTCTTATTTGATATGCCAAAAACCAGTAATAATTATAGAACTCATTCCCATGACCTGAACAAATGGTTTGAGGCTCTGCATGTTCCTTGAGTGAGCAGATGTCCTTGGGCTACACCAGCACAGGACAGGACTATGGAGATATTACTGATGCCCACTCGAGCAAATTGATGAACAATGGGAAGACAAGTGATACAAGTGTTACAAGTGATCTGGAAGAAAAAAAACAAACAGTATACCCCTTAAAATAAAAAGGCAGAGAAGTAAGGAAGGTTTAAAGAAATGAAATGTCTGTAGTCTTTCTTTTAATTTCTTTGTATTATTTGATAAGGGAGCTCCACAGAGATAGAATTCCAGACATGTGCATAGGGTTCCTCAAGACACTGCACATGCTGAAATTGCACGTGTCTAAATAAGAATTTTCTGGGGATGAAAATTAGAGATCTGTAAGACAAGCAAATCCTAGAGCTCAAAATGTTTAGGTATATTAAAAAGCAGAGAAAGAAACC
Source organism: Cryptotis parvus (assembly GCA_021461705.1). Taxonomy (NCBI): domain Eukaryota; kingdom Metazoa; phylum Chordata; class Mammalia; order Eulipotyphla; family Soricidae; genus Cryptotis; species Cryptotis parvus. The sequence continues at coordinate 138,261 of JAJIBD010024136.1, forward strand.
TTCTTTCATGTATGAAACACTCACTGGAGATAGTGAAAGTGGACAAAACCAGATCTAAGTAGGGGACATTCTCTTTTTTTTTTTGTTTCATTACTATGGATATTATCACAAGTCATCGACTAAGTTATCTTATAGAAAAGGAAATGGAACATATGCAAGAGGTCAAAATCTTCAGTAGGTAAAGCTTTTGGGATTGAACCAAGAGTTCTTAACACTGGGACCAAGATTGAAAATCTCCCAGAATGCAATGGCCATTCAAATAAAACAGTGCTAGTTGTCCTGGTGGTACTATAAAATCATCACATCCATGATATGCTGTGGAGCAGTGTTACAACTGCTACTTTTGTTATGAAAATTTTGGAGATAAATATTCAAAATTTAGTAGCAGTAAAATGAACAATGGACTAGGGGGAAAACATGGCATAAAAATGGCTTATGTAAAAAATGTATTGATTGAGTTTAAATTTTCCCATGTTTACATATAATAAAAAATGCTACACTTAAAAGACAATGGTCTCCAGTTGATTTTAAATACCTGCAAACTAAATTTCATCCAATTTAAAACTAATAGCATAAAAATCTGACCAAATGAATTATAATTCAAATGGAAATATTCCACTCAAGGCAGACAAGATGAGTTGACCATATATGGATTGAGGCAAAATTCAACAAATGAACATTTCTCCACATTTCTTCATTATCTGTCCTCTATAAAACTGGGACAAGAGATCTGAGCATTCTCTCCTGTTTCTTTGATTGCTTACCTACTATAATTTTCTCTCGAGAGTCCATGCTCTGTATACATTAGTGAATGATTCACAAAACATTTTAATACAAATTATATCATTCAACAATAGAAAATTTTCTACCTCCTCCATTTAAAGTGACATTAAATTGGAGAAGATGAATTACATGACACAAAATCAGCAGAAAAATGTGTCTAAAACTAGCACAGAATAAGAGACAATGTTGTGTAAAGATATCTATAAAAGGTATTGGTTCCAATACCATGCTGTTTTAATTACTACTGCCTTGTAGTACAGTTTGAAGTTGGGAAAGGTGATGCCTCCCATCTTCTTTTTCCCGAGGATTGCTTTAGCTATCCTTGGGGGTTTATTGTTCCATACAAATTTCAGGAGCGTTTGGTCAATTTCTTTGAAGAATGTCATCGGTACACTCATAGGGACTGCATTGAATCTGTATAGAGCTCTAGGGAGTATTACCATTTTGACAATGTTGATTCTCCCCATCCATGAACAGGGAATGTGTTTCCATTTCCTTGTGTCCTCTTTTATCTCTTGGAGCAGTGTCTTGTGGACCTGTGGAATAGAATTGAGTATCCTGACACCCAACCTCAAACACATGATCATTTAATCTTTGATAAAGGTGCAATGAGTCTAAAATGGAGTAAGGAAAGCCTCTTCAACAAGTGGTGTTGGGAAAACTGGGCAGCGACATGTAAAAAAATGAATTTGGACCTGTGTCTAACACCATGCACAAAAATCAGATCAAAATGGATTAAAGATCTCAATATCAGACTTGAATCCATAAAGTACATTGAAGAAAATATAGGAAAAACCCTCCACGACATTGAAGTTAAAGGCATCTTCAAAGGTGAAACATCACTAACAAAGCAACTAGAAGAAAGGATAAACATATGGGACTACATGAAACTAAAAAGCTTCTGCACCTCAAAATAAACAGTGACTAAGACACAAAAGCAGTCCAAAGAATGGGAAAGAATATTCACCCAATACCCGTCTGATAAGGGGTTAATATCCAGGATATATCAGGCACTGGTAGAACTTTACAAGAAGAAAACAAAAACCCCATCAAAAAATGGGGAGAAGAAATGAACAGAAACTTCAGCAAGGGAAGAAATTCGAATAGCCAAAAAATCATATGAAAAAATGCTCATCATCACTAATCATCAGAGAGATGCAAATCAAAGCAACAATGAGATACCACTTTACACCACAGAGACTGGCACATATTCAAAGAGCAAGAACAACAAGTGCTGGCGTGGATGTGGGGAAAAGGGGACGCTCATCCATTGTTGGTGGGAATGCCGGCTGGTACAGCCTTTCTGGAAAACAATATGGACTTTCCTCCAAAGACTAGAAATTGAACTCCCATTTGACCCAGCCATACCACTCCTGGGAATCTAGGAATCACTTCTGGGAAACCAAAAATATGCAGCGGAAACACCATCCCTACTTTTATGTTCATAGCAGCATTATTCACAATAGCCAGAATCTGGAAGCAACCAGAGTGCCCGAAAATCGATGACTGGATAAAGAAGCTTTGGTACATCTACACAATGGAATACTATGCAGCTGTTAGGAAAAATGAAGTTATAAAATTTGCCTATAAATAGATGGACATGGAGAAGATTATGTTGAGTGAAATTAGCCAGAAGGAGAGAGACAGATGCAGAATGACTGCATTTATTTGCATGGCATAAATATATATGTACATATTATGATACCAATATCCAAGGTCAAGTGAAACATATATCAGGAGGTCTTGTCAAAGGTGGAAATTATCACAAACATGTGGGAGTCAGAGGTTAGGTAAGACAGAAAATGGAACAGGGTGCTAATAATTGTCGAGGGTACTAGTGCCAACCTGGAACTGAGCATTAAATAGAGGCAGGGGGATACACATGACAACCTTTTAATGTATGTTCTGTAATCCATAGTCTGGAGGGGAAGGAAAAGAGAAAGAGAGAGAAAGTGAAAGAAATAAAGAATCTGCCATGGAGGTGGGCTGGGAAAGGGGGAGGGAACCAGGGATGTTGGTGGTGGGAGATGGGCACTGGTGGAGGGACGGGTGCTGGAACACTGTATGACCAAAACCCAAACATGAACTTTTTAATTGTATATCTTTTTATTTGTATATCTCACGGTGGTATAATAAAATACTTAAAAAAAAAGCTTATCTACCTCAAAAAAAATAATAAAGGTATCACTTGTAAAAAAAAAGGTATTGGTTGCTTCAAGAAACATTGTTGAATTCCAAATATTAGTATTAGTTAAATGATCTGATTCATATATATGTATATATATCATACAAAAGAAGTATGCTCAGAAGTTTCACTATCCAAGAAAAATAAAGATACAAATAAAAACCAACAAAGGAAAGTTTTTAGTAATTGCTATGACACTCAGTAATTGAGTAAAGTAGCATAGGAAAAATAGTCAAATTAGAGAATATCTGAATTTAACTATCAAATAATGGAAACACATTTACATATGTAAAACAGTATACCTATCCAAAGAATATGCATATTATTTTAATACAATAGGGACATTGATATACTATAGAATATTCTGATAACTTAAAATAGCATTTGAAAAATTTTTTTGGAGTCAATTAAAATGTTTTATCTGAACAAAGTTAAATTTAATAAGAAATCACTAAATAAAGTTGTTATGATTTTTTTCATTTAGCATCGCCCTCCTATACATAAGTTTTACTTTTGCTTCAGGCAGGAATGTCATTTATAAGCAAATCGTAGTCTCATATTACCTTAAGGTGATCCATCATTAATGGAACAAAAATGGATCTTCACTGAATGTTAAAATGTTCTTTTATTCATTCCTACTCGAACATTAAGAATCTTTAGAATTGTAGTCAAAATCTCTTGAATAAAAACTATAGACTTTTACTCAGGAGAGACCCTGAATTTCAGCTTCTTTGTTTCTGTCCATAAATTATCTAAATGCCCTGATCTTTCATTATCTCAGTTTAAAAACTTTAGCTTTTAAAATGAAAATATTTTAGGAGAAAACTAGTCCCGACTACAGAACTCACCTCTCTGTTCATTGTTTGTTAGACTTTTGCATCTTGAGACACTAGTTGTTCATGTAACTTTTTGATACTTATTAAGATTTATGCCGATTTTGGGACTGGAGCAGTAGTATAGTGGTTAGGGAGATTGCTTTGGGTACGGCTGACTTGGGTTTGATCTGTGGCACCTCATATGGGCCCAAGCCTACCAGGAATGATCCCTTAGTACTGAGCTGGGCTTATGCCCTAGCATCACAGATGTAGCCCCCACCAAAAGAAATAACATAGATTTATGTCATTTTATTTAATACTTTCCAGTCTTTCTAATGCTTGGGTCAAAGAAGAAAAAAATCTTCAAATAATTTAGAGCAACAGGATTTCCCTGATAAATCTTGAGCATAAGATATGGGAAAACTAGATTTTTCCCACTCATGTATCAGCTGCAGCTACATTTTAAAATTTTGATGTATGTTATTTGAATTCTATGAATGTATTGCATAATCCATGTATGCCATAATCACTTGTAGCTTGAACACAGGTTATTGTTATGAGAAGATGGGAGTGAACACCCAGGCAGTGCTTAGTGGCTGTTCTAGTTGGCCTAGTATACAGTAGGGCGAAGGGTGGCACACCTTTATGCTAAGGCTAGTAAACAAAAACTTTATTTCAATGAAAGCAAAGCATTCCTGGCAAAGAAGGAACTACTTCACAGGAACGAAATGTCTTATTTTGGAAAATAAATACTTCAGCCTTATTTAGATATTTCCTAATTAGAAAGAAATAATGACTTCTATGTCTGTATCTTATTTTATCCAGCAATACTTATTTACCCAGCAATACTAGGCCCATTGGTCTGAGACCTTATGCTAAGGCTGAGTACGTAGCCTGACAGAGCTTGGGGATCATCAAAGCCATTCTTGGTTGTTATCAGAGAACTCCAAGGCTGTATTTAGAGGTGCTGAAAGGACCAGGTGGTATCACAGATTGAACTGGGTTTCTACTTTTGAAAAGCATGCTGTTTTTTGTTTTCTATGCTAACTTGCAAGAATCTGAAGTATTAGTGTTAATGTGAATTTATATTTAAAGAGGAGAGATTTCCTGAATTCCATGTAGTATATTAATACCACTATGAGTTTTATTTACTCAGTGATTAAATGTATTTTTCATTGAGGATCAAGATATCCATGAAGGCGAAGAGAATTTAAAGCAATCTGACAAGATTCAGTGAGCAAAACAACAAAGTAGAAAGCTATTTTTTGAAGAACGAAATTTCTGAAAGTTTCACTTAAAGCATTTGATTTTATAGGCTACAAAACTAGAAATAGATCCTTCTCTGCTTTCTATTTTAGAAAACAGCCCAACTGCTTTCTAAAATCTTTCCTAATAATGATAAAATGTACTTAAAATATAAGGTGGTTTTAAATTTGTGGATTCCAATTTTGCAGTGATTGAAATAAATTTGGTTCCTGGAACACAGAAGCTAATAGGAAATCACTATTTTTCGAATATAAAGATTAACAGTAGAGCACAAAGACCTCCTTATTTATATATTTCTTCAATACAACAGTTATTTTGTATCAAGTTGTCTTCCATTACCTGTTTTGAAAAGCTTAGCTTCATAGATGAATGCATTGCTATTTGGGTACATTTATGCTTATAAATACATTAATATAAAAATATATAATAGAGGTGTCCCTTTGATATATATAGTGTGGAGGTTTGAATATTTTTTTTATTTAACTACAGATAATGACCATCTGAATAGGGGAAAATGCATAATTTTAAACATTATATTGACGACAATTCAATCATGATTAAAAATTATTGCAGGCTCAAGAGACAGAATATAGCATTTGACAAACTTTTCTGGCATGTGGATAATTCTAAATCCATCCCCAAATATGATTTCCTGAGTACAGAGTTAGGAATAAAACTTGTTTGGGTAATCCTAATTACAGAACCACATATGATTTCCTGAGCACAGAGCCAGGAGTAAGACTTGTGTGGGTAACCCTAATTCCAGCACCGCATATGATTTACTGAGCACAGAGCCAGGAGTAAGACCAGAGTACTGCTGGCAGTGCTTCTACATATACAGAAATGCACTATGTTGAAATATGCAACAAAATATGTTTCTCTTAATATGTCTTATACTTTTTTCATGAAATAGTATCTAATGATAAGTTTTCTCATCACAAGTATATTTTCAGATCAAAATTTGGTACTTTTTACTACTACAAATCCACCCATAATTAAGAGATTTTCATGTAAGGACTTTTAACATCTATCAATTCTACAGAATGACTATGTAATTGGCTACAAACAGCATACTATAATGAAAAAGAAACTTTAGTTTCTTAAGGGAACAAATATTTATCTATACAACATTGCTAATTAGGTGTTGAAATGCTGTAAATATATGCCAACAATTACTAAGTTTTTTAAAAATAGTTTCATTAAGACTATCCATGTTTGAGCAACTAGAAAATTTCCAGTACACTATCTGTAATGTAGAGACTTATCTAAGCATGTTTAAAAAATTACAATCCAGTTAGCTTTCAAACATGCTTACAATAGGGAGAAACACCTAGATATATTAACACAGAATTTCACAAGAAAAGGATTGAGGAGATGTATAGATAAACATCTGAAAAACATATAATAAAATGCAAACTGAGTATGCTAATATACTGTGTAAATAACTAATGCTATTTAAGTAAAAAGAAAGTTATGTAGTGTAATAGGTTATATCTAATGGGATAAACAAGTTTTGAAAGTAGTAGTGTTCATTATTCCTTCACAACCCCATAAAAAACATACAAACCTATGGAAACAAATTTAATACCTATATGTGTGTTGTGGTCGTTCTGTCTTAAAGTATTTTACATCTGTATAAATTAACCATATAAATGAAATAATGAATATAGATATCAAATATGGAGAGACCTGTGAATAATGGTATGATGTCCATATTGACTTTGATTCAGGTGATGAAATAAGACATTACTTATAATGGAGAGCAATTATTCTCAGGTACTACTATTTATAGCTTTCTTAAATCCTCTCTGAATGTAAATGAATATATATATATAAAACCTACCTCTTTCTTCTAAGAGACTTTTCAGAATACAATACTTTGTCACTATGTTGGCTAAGTTACATTTTATAGCCAAGGGTATGGAATACCAGAATCATCATTAATATATTATGTGTTACTCCTGAAAATATAATGACTGATTTAATAGAGTTGGTGACTGTTTTGGAGAAAACCATATGCCAAGGTGCTTCAGGCAGCTTCTAGAATTTCAAATGTTTTCTACACTCTGTAATATTATTGTTGTTTTCTATTTTATGACACAATGAGTTCACAATTAAGCATGAACATGCATTCTTCACACAACTTACTTACACATCCTAACATAGAATACTCTATTCCCCATATTTGCTTTACTATGAGTAAACAACCATGCAAAACTTTAATTCCAATTATAGAGTCTGAATAGGAGATCCAGCTAAATATGCCTCTGTTTTTTTTATCATCAGACATATGTATGTTGATTTGAAGCCTTTGCTTTGGAGTAATTTGATATTAGGCAACAGGAAATGAATAGAACTATTTGAAAGTTTAAAACTTGAGAATTAAAATGATGTGATACAAGCCAAAAAAGTCTTATTTTCACCATAGGTTTTATTTATAATCCTTAATTTTATATGAGATCTAGTAGCATATATTGAATTTCTTTGTTCCTCTATAATTTTTGTACACCAACAATTTATTTATGGAAAAATAGTTTTCTTGATATTCATTTTTCCTCATTTATATGCAAGAAAGAATTAATCTAATATTTCAAAATAAATTATAAGTAGGAGTTGAGCTTCTCAAATATTCTGAGAATATTTATCTTTGTCATTTGCTTGATGTAAAGAAAATGCTTACTAAAGGATTAGAAGCAAATATAATCAACAACTATCCTGTTTGTTACTATTCATATTTTATAAAATGTATAAATTTATCAATAGTATGATGACCAAAGTCAGCTTAATACCAAGTGAAAGTTTATCTTAATAATATGTACATATATGTACATATACACACATGCATGCAGGCATATGCACATATATGTAAACATACTTGCTTACATGCCTGAAACATATGTATATACACATATACATATACATGTATATATGTATTTGCACATATGTATGTGTGTATATATGTGTATGTATATATGTAAACATATATGTATATATGTATATATGTATATGCATACATATGCATATAACTTTATCATTATAGAAAAAGCTGCTGCAGGGTGGGTGTCTATGATCCGGGCTGTGATGGGCTGGTCTTCTGGGTGGAGTTCTGACAAGAGGGAAGTCTAAATGTGGAAAATGGCGGCGCCCATGGAGTGATGGGGGGGTGGTCTGACTTGTTGTGAGGCTCTGCCGAGGTGGTGGGCCAGGGCTAGAACCCGCCATGCCTCCTGACTGCCTCATGAACGGCTGTGCAAAGGGAGAGCAAGGAACAGCTCTGCCTCATGTCTGAGAGTCTCTGGACCCTCAGCTTTTACCTCAATCCGGCCCAGGTATGCTGGTCCAGAGACTCAATAAATGCTTTATTTGGAGGTGTTTAAAAGAGTTTGCCTCCCGGCTCGGCAAGCCTGGCAAGCTTCTCGTGTTGTATTTGATATGCCAAATTCCAGTAACAATTATATTAGGTAATTTCCATGACCTAATATAGTGGTTTGAGGCTCTTTATGTTCCTGTAGCAAGCCAATGCCCCTGGCTCTACTGGCATGAGACAGGACATATGGAGATATTACTGGTGCCCGCTCTAGCAAATAGATAATCAACGTGAAGATCGTGATCGTGATTATAGAAAAAACTGTCAAACTGAAAAAAAGATTAGTAAAAGGAAGAAAATGAATCAGCTATGATACCAAACTCATAGAAAATAGCACTCCAAATATGTAATTGCTTCCAGCAGATCTTTAGAGTTTAGTTTAAATAGATTTTATGCTATATATTGTTTTCTAGTATGATATTGATAAAAATTCGAGACTTGACAATATCATTGTCAATACAGGTCTCCCATAGTACAGTCTATTTGAAAAATAGGTATCTGAAAACGAGATTTTGATTGCTTAGCTCTTAGTAAGCAACACCATATTTCTCCTTACTAAGTATGTGATCACTTGTATCACTTGTCTTCCCTTTGTTCATCGATTTGCTCGAGTGGGTACCAGTAACATCTTCATATGTCTTGTCACATGGTAGTGTAGCCCCAGGGTATCTGCTCGCTCCAGAAACATAAAGAGCTTCAAACCATTCTTCAGGTCATGGGAATGAGGTCTATAATAATTACTGGTATTTGACATATTAAATACAACATGGGTACCTTGCAAGGCTCTGCCATTTGGGTGGGATACTCTTGTAGTCGCCTCTCATCTTGTGCATTTATTGATGAGCCGGGCTTGTGATCAACTCTTCTGCTGGGTGGAGCTCTGAGGAGTGGAGAGTCTGGATGTGGAAAATGGTGGCCCTCATGGTGTGGGGGGTTCCTTCATCATCTTGTGAGGCTCTGCTGGGTTGGTGGGCAGGGCTGGAACCCACCTTCCCTCCCAGATGCCTCGTGATCAGCTGAGCACAGGGAGAGCCAGTAGCAGTTCTACCCCGTGTCTGTGAGTCTCTGGATCAGGCATACCTGGGCTTGGCTTGAGAAAGACTGCTGCAGGGGTGGTCTTGATGAGCCGGGCTGCAATCAGCTCTTCTGCTGGGAGGAGCTCTGACGAATAGGGAGTCCAGATGTGGAAAATGGCGGCCTTCATTGTGTGAGGGTTCCTCTGGCTTCTTGAGAGGCTCTGCTGGGCTGACTCTGCTGAGGGTCTCATGCAGTAAACTGTATAGTATAATATAGCTATACAGTATAATACAACCATAATAGTTTCAATGATTTTTCATAAATATTAAAGATATAGTAGTAGCTTGCTCTTCAAGTCAGTTTTCTCTCTTGAACACTCATCTCATTTGCTTTTTTCTATTTTTCACTTGCCTGTTTCCACTCTGGATAAGCCGATCTATTCTCAATCCACACTTCAACCTTTCTCTCCCTTCAGATCTTTCTAAATAACCATCAATAAGACTTCTTCACCCAAATAAAAATGAATAAATGCATAGTAGAAATTTATAAAACAAATTCACCTATTTTCCTGTTACATTTAAGCACATTTTAAATAATTACAACGAACATAATTTAAGTCAATTCAATGATTTTCATAACATATAAAATCATTTTTAGAAGTCAGAGTTTCAATTATGCAGCTATTTTCGAATAATAAAATTATCACAACAAAGGATTTTAGTATATTATTAATTCCAAATGATAAATTCTTACAAATAAAATGTTGGGGTTTATGTAAATAATATAATATATTTATGTAGATACAAAAGTTGCCCTTAAAATGCTTTATTGTTATGCTGTTTTTAATTCATTCGTACTTCTTAACATTTTCACAATTTGCTATAAGGAAGAATGTCATACATTAACTCATTTAATAACTAGTAAAATAAGTAAAATTTCACTAATCTAAAAGTTGACCCAGAGATTATTTACAAGAACACTACGTATTGTATCATAGAAATCATTGCATAAATACTGGAAAATATTTAATGGAAAAAAATAAATGTTTTATGTGAAGAACATTTCAAGAACTTCTTCAAAGCACTTTTAAACTGAAATCGTGAGATACTGAGTGGGAGAAAAATATCACGAAAACAATATTCAGACCAAAATATATGGATAACTTATTTAAAAACTTAAGCATAGGGAAATCAATAAACAAGGAATATTCCCTTCAGCTTTTTTAAAAATGATGGCCTGAAATGTACATAGAAGTGTTCTCTCATCTGATTGCTTCTGTCCTAATCAAATATCTTTGCAGAAATCCTAACCTCCAAGGTTAGTATTTCAAGTCGGGGTCTTAGGTACTTAATAGGTTATAAGACTGGTGATTTCACAATGGGCTTACTGTCTCTATCAAAGACTCTAGCAAGCCTTTTTTGTCATGTGAAGGCTTTCTAGGAAGTTGACTTTTATCAGACACTAAAAAAGACCAACACCTTTAACTTGGGCTTCTCCGCCATCAAAACTCTGAAAATGTTTTTCTGTTGCAAATAAAACATGTATTTGATGCCCCCTTTTTTATCTAGTTGTCTTATAAACTAAGATATAGCTTCCCTCATTTTATAAGTAACTAATTTAAAACCTGTGAAGTACTGAAAAGTTAAAAAAATAATTGAATTAAGAAAGAAAAGGCAATGAACCTGTATTTACCTGTCTTGCATGGGAGAAGATAGGGGGCAGATTAAGAGAGCATTAAACCTCTAAGGGTTTCCACATCTTTCAAGGGCCAACAGTGCTGATAAAATGCCATATTTAAACTTCTGATTTGAGTGACAACTTCTTTCTTACCACCCACGACACAGAACATTTTTCTGTAGTTATTAACTACTATAGATACCTAATTACTAACCAGCCTACATCTCATGAGTAGTGCCCCAGAATTTTTATCACCCACTTCTCCTCCTACCTTCTAAGTTCTGTCTAGTCTTTTTCCCTTTGAAGCTCTTTGTTACCCCTTTCAAATGGCACTTCTCTCCAACTATGTGCAGTCAAAATATTCAGATCCTTTGAAACATCTTTAATTATGTCCAAGCAATAAACTGATGTTGTTAGATTGGGGCCTATGTATGTGATTTATACACTCAAGAAATTGATCCTGGTGGGATCCCTCCACCTAATAATCCAAGCACTACCCTGGGGTGTTGTTGAACAAAAAGTCAGAAGTTGTTCCATCCAAAAAATGGTCATGAGAAAATATTTTTATTTATGAGATAAAAAATTTCAAAATAGTTTTAAAAAAGAAATGGAAATATATTTCTAGAGAATAAGGTAAAGCAGCATTTAGGGATAACAGTTAAAATAATGGTAAATAAAGAACAATAAAGTCTTAATTATAAAATTCTGTTTATATTTAAAACTTTATATTATGAATTAAATTATATGTGCATATATATTGTTTGTATAGCAGGTAGGAAGCTTGTTTTCCACACAATGGACTGGGTTCAATCTCTGCATAGTGTATGGTACCCTACAGACCTCTAGGAGTGATTTCTAAGTGCAGAGAGAGAAGAAAACAGAGAACAATGCGAGGTGTGACCCACTGACCCAAATTATTTTATTAGGATTACCTGACTACTAAAATGATTTTAATTTAATAATTTTATATGCCCAAAATGTCTTTTTCTAAAAAGATACTCTATTTCATCATTTGCCCTATAAAAATATTAATATTTTTCAAACATATTTTCAAGTACTATAAGTAATAATTTTTAGTTTTACTTATACATAAAATTATGATAATACCCATCATGTTTGATTAAAATAATTTGTGAACTTTTACATAATATAATTATAAATGTAATTTTCTTGGCATTTTTCTCCTTTATAGTATTTACAGTAACTTACAATAGAAGTAAAACTATAGCTATATTTATAGACCTTTAAATATAAGTCATTATATCAAAGCACTGCACGGCATTTCTCTAGAATATTTTAAACTAATAGAGATTTTCATGGTATTCATCTAGGAAATGATATTTAATCTCTTAAAAGGGAAGTACATACAAATTTAAGCATTCTTTGTTAGCATTTTAGCTCTTGCTCTTCTTCCCTGCTTTCTATGCCCTAAATACTAAGCACTTAGTTGGTAATTAGTACTTTTACAAGAAAATTGCTTCTCTGCTTCAGGTCAATGATCAACAATAATTAAAGCTGCTAAAACACTAGGAAAATAGGGTAGGAAATAGAAGAACATGGTATCGCAGTCCAATTTTTAAGTTGTTAATTAAAATAGGCAAAGGTACTGGTAAAAGGAAAAATGCTCTCCAGTCAATCTACATGATTCATTTGTGTGCCATTGAATATTCTTAACTTAATCTAACATTTATTTATTGTTCTTAAGTTTTGCAACAAGGTCTAACTAAAAAAAGTGAGAAGGATACAACTTTTGACATGCTTCATCAAAGATGCTTTTGAAAAACTAACAATTTTAAAGTAATGACAGATTTTAGGTAACCTAAGTGAGGGGTAAACAGTCCAGTGTGACAAGAAAAGGATTAAAGGTATAAAGACTATAAAGTAGATTAATTTTTAACCCATCAAGTAGCTCTGTGGATCTGGAGAGAGAGAGAGAGAGAGAGAGAGAGAGAGAGAGAGAGAGAGAGAGAGAGAGAGAGAGAGTTACTTGATGGGTACCCACAGCTGCGCTGCTCGGCCGGGCCCCATGGAAGCAACCCATGAGCTGACCTCCTGGTAGGGGGCTTGGCCAGCCCCCTGGCCAAGTCCAACATTGCTCCAAGGGTTTGCTCTCATGAGCGGAAGATCGACCATGCTGGCCGGACTCGGAGTGGAGTTTTGGGCCCTGTCCTTTCCTCCGCCTCCATGCCAGTTGCCCTGGAAGAAAGAGACCCACCCACGCCAGACCCACATGTCCCTTGGCGTGCGGCCACGCAATATTTTTATAGGATACTGAATTTTGCATAAGGTTCTTCCCAATTTCTTTCACATTTATACATAGTAAACAGTTATAGACATGTTTTAACTGATACCAGTATGCCTGGCAAGAAGCCAGAGCAAACCACACATCATGCAGTTAGTCATTCTCAATATCCAGACTCCATAGTTCCTCAGAGCTCCATCCAAGAGAAAATATGATCTTCCCCCTTTAAGTTTCATCAGTAAATGCTCGAGATGAGAGCCTTCTACTGAGACTATACCACCTACACGGTAAAGCCTGGCAAGCTACCATGTTTTATTTACTTTTTATGCCAAAGACTAGTAACTATTATGAACCTCAGTTCCATAACCTGAAGAATGGTTTTTGGGCTCCTCCTGTCCCTGTAGCAATTAGATGCCCTTGGGCTGCACTTGCTTGTGACAGGACTAATGGAGATGTTACTAGTGCCCACTCGAGCAAATAGATGAACAATGGGAAGACAGTGATACAAGTAGCTCTATTTGAGGACTATTATTTTAAATAGTAATTATTCAAAATTATTGCTGAGTACTCATATACTTTATTTAAAAATGTCAAAGATACTTCATTAAGTTCTTTTGTTCATATTCATATATAAAAGTAATTTTTGTTGTTTCTTTGTCAGTCATTCAGATACAATAACAAGAGCTAATTTCTTCATCTAAGAGAAAAACATTTACTAAAATCATGAGAAAACATACTTTTAAATTTGTGTACATTGTCAAGATTAGCAATTATGTAAACATTTTAGAAGATGGATTAAATAATAGAATTCTAAAACTCTAATTAAACCTTTGAGATATAAACTCACGATCACGATCACGATCTTCCCGTTGATCATCTATTTGCTAGAGCGGGCACCAGTAATATCTCCATATGTCCTGTCTCATACCAGTAGAGCCAGGGGCATCGGCTTGCTACAGGAACATAAAGAGCCTCAAACCATTATATTAGGTCATGGGAATGACCTAATATAATTGTTACTGGAATTTGGCATATCAAATACAACACGAGAAGCTTGCCAGGCTTGCCGAGCGGGAGGCAAAAGAAATATAAACTACTAACCAAATTATGCTATTCAATACTTTAAGAAGTTATGATCACGTCAACTTTCTATAGGTTGCTGATGATTATAGAAACACATAAAGGTATTCTATTTCAAAATTCAAAATACTGCAATATGTATAACTAGAAAAAATATTTTAAGAGAAAACATATTCTAAAATAATACAATTCAGAAAATATCTTAAGTTTTAAGGCACATTTTATTTCAGATATCTAATTTAGTGAAATATATTCCCCATCTTCAGCCAAGTAGGGACGCTGCAGTGATACAGCACAGTAAACTGGGACAGGTCCTTCCCAGGAGCATGCATGCGACCCATGATGGTGACAGGTGGCAGAGCAGAAAAGTGGAACAAAACCCTGCTCATCAGAGTCCCACCCTACAGCAAGGTCTATTTCAAGCCTAGGTATGCCTGATCCAGAGATTCAGATACATGGGGCAGAGTGCCACTAGCTCTCCCTGTGCCCAGCTGATTATGAGGACCCTAGGAGGGAAGATGGGTCTAGCCCTGCCCCATCATCCCAGCAGAGCCTCACAAGAAACCAGAGGAACCCCCTCACCATGAGGACCATCGTTTTCAACATCCGGATGCCACAGCTTGTCAGAGTTCCACCCAGCAGAAAAGCCAGTCTTTCCCCGTCTCACATAGCCATTTTGCAGCCATATGGTTTCATCAATAAATGCATGAGATAAGAATCTACTAGTATTCCACACACAGGCAGTGCTTGACAAGCTACCTGTGTTGTATTTGGTATACAAAACCCAGTATCAATTATAGACCTCATTCCCGTGTCCTGAAGGAAACGTTTGAGGCTCTTCATATTCCTGGAGCGAGCAGATGCACTTGGACTATACTAGCATGTAACAGGATGTATGGAGATGTTACTGGTGCCAGCTAGAGCAAATTGATGAAAAATGTGAAGACAAGTGACTTTCCCCAAAGATGTAATCAAGTACTCTATCTCTTTCTCTTCTCTTCCAACAATAAATTGCTATGGAAACCTCACTGTATCACTGTATCATTGCCTTCCTGTTCAACATCGATTTGCTCGAGCGGGCACCAGTAACATCTCCATATGTCCTGTCTCATGCTAGTAGAGCCCAAGGGCATCTGCTTGCTCCAGGAACATAAAGAGCCTAAAACCATTCCATCAGGTCATGGGAAAGAGGTCTATAATTGTACTGGTATTTGGCATATCAAATATGAAGCAGGTAGCTTGCCAGGCTCTGCCATGCGGGTGGCATGCTCTTGTAGTCACCTCAACAGCAATATATATCACTGTATCACTGTATCACTGTCTTCCCATTGTTCATCTATTTGCTCGAGTGGGCACTAGTAACATCTCCATTAGTCCTGTCATTTTTTACAATATACATAAACATTTTACATTTTTTACAATATACATAAACAAATACAAATAAAAAAAGTCTGCCAGCAAATATCATGCATGATCCAGACAACAGTCTTAAAAACTAGTATTGCGTTTATTTGCATAGATTCAAAGGAGGGACTTTAAAATTCAACATCAAATCTACTGAGGTTCAATATTTAATCCCTAACCCATTAATTTTTTATTAAATGTTTTATTATACCACCCTGAGATATACAATTACAACGTTGTTCATGTTTAGAGGTTTCAGTCACATAGTGTTCCAGCACCCCGCCCTCCACAAGTGCCCATTTCCCACCACCAATGTCCCCAATTCCCCCCCCTTCCCATAGCCTGCCTAAATGGCAGGTTCTTTATCTCTTTTCTCTCTCCCTCTCTCTTCCTTCTCCACACATTTTGGGTTGCACTACATACACTTAGAGGCCATCATGTGCATTATTTTTGCCTGTATTTAATGCTCAGTTCTAGGTTGATATTAGCCCTTTCAACATTTATTCACACATGTTCCCTTCTCTGTCTTACCTAACCTCTGACTCCCACACATTTGCGGTAAATTTCACTTTTGGTAAGACCACCTGATCCATGTTTCGCCTGACATTGGATATTGGTGTCATAATATGTCATGCAAATAAATGCAGTCATTCTATATCTCTCTCTTTCCTTCTGACTAATTTCACTCAACATGATCCTTTCCATGTCCATCCATTTATAGGCAAATTTCATAACTTCATTTTTCCTAACAGCTGCATAGTATTCCATTGTGTATATGTACCACAGTTTCTTTATCCAGTCATCAGTTCTTGGGCATACTGGTTGTTTCCAGGTTCTGGCTATTGTGAATAGTGCTTCTATGAAAATAAAAGTGTGCATTGTGTTTCCGCTGTATGTCTTTGGCTTCCCAGGGTATATTCCCAGGAGTGGTATGGCTGGGTCAAAAGGGAGCTCAATTTCTAGTCTTTGGAGGAATGTCCATATTGTTTTCCAGAAAGGTTGTACAAGTTGACATTCCCACTAACAATGTATGAGAGTCCCCTTTTCCCGCATCCACGCCAGCACTTGTTGCTTTTACCCTTTTGGATATGTAACCCATTAATTTTTAAAAGCTTTTATCCACCAAACTGAGAACATTTTTGTATTACATGGTTTCAGTCATGTGCTGAAACATCAGCCACCAACACACTCTTAATTTTCACAGAATTAGTATTAAGTCCAAAAGGTCTTTTTTGATGATATAACGAACACACTGCAAAATCACATTTCTCTCATGTCGGATGTCTGGAGCTTAAAGCATTTCCTGGAGTTATGGGTGGTTATGGGTGGTACCAAGAACACATTCTTGGTACAAATAATGTTTTCTGGTTGGGACAATTTCTTTTCCTCTTAGGGTTTGTCTTTTTTAAAGGTTTTCTTTGGGCTCTCAGTATTCATTCCAGAGATACTCTGAACAGCCCTGGCCTGCTGAACCTCTTGATCTTGATTCTGAGGAGCACTGCTACGAAGAATCTGATCTTCCACCAGAATGTCAGCTTCTGTCTTGAGGGGAACTTCTTCTGGCTCGCTCTCTGATCCAGACAAGCTGCCATAGCTGCTCATAAATGAACAAAGGGTCGGAGTCACCTCCTTGGGTATGACAGAACTTTGGGGTTTCTCCTCTTTGTCAGACAAAGAATCAGTGTTGACCAAAACACCCAGAGGGTCGTAGTTCGATTCGGTGGACCAAAGGACTTTAAATCACAGCCATGATTGACTGACCTATTGGCTGCTCTCTGCCCAGTCTGGTGATTTTTCCATTTCTGATGTTTTCCAGGGCTTGTGATCTCTGACATCTGTGAATGCCTGGACATCCCTTTCATCTTGCTGTACTGGGTTGTAGTCAATACTGCTCCGCTCTTTTCCTTTCCAAGCTTTATTTTTTTCTTCCTTTCAATATTTGCCAGAGTTGGGCAGTTTTTTTCTCCTTTCTTCTCTCCACCTGGTAATCTGCTCGGGAGTGTCTAACTTGATCTTCTTCATCCCAGGAGCGTGCATAGTTTTCCAATGAAACTGGACAATCTTCTCATGTGCACTAAAAGAGCGATCAACTTCAGGGCATTTCATATGTTCAGACATGTGCTGATCATACTTTTCTTGATTTTTAAAACCACGATCACAGGTATCACAGAAATGGTGAAAAACTGGTTCCTTCCTTCTCTTTTTTTTCTGTTTTCTATTTGCTTGGAAGTTGAAGTCAGTTGACTGTGCTTCATAATTATTTTGAAAATTAGAATGTTTAACCCGAGTACTGTGTGACTTCGCGTGTTGGGGGAAAACACCAGGGACCGCCCCCACTACCAGGAGGTCAAAGCCTGGATATTCCAGGGAGGCTGGAGTTGAGGCTGAGCGTCCAAGGGGGTCTTGACATCAAAGGAGGGCTGTGCCCTGGCAAGAAGCTGCGTATCAAAGGGTGATGGTTCCTCATGGAGAAGACGGGCCTCTGAGGAGGGCTGGGCCCTGGAAGCTGATCAGGCAGCTGAAGGCGGCAGCGAAGGCAGCGGCGACTTCATGGTCCAGAACATACAATTGCCGGTCAGTGGAACCGTGTCCACTCGAGGCTCTCAACGTAGGGATCATCTCCGAGGCAGGCAACAACGCCCGGAGCAAAACCCCCAGCCGACCCAGCCATGCCGGCCGCCAGCAACTCGCTTGCAGCACATATACTAAAATTGGAAAGATACAGAGATTAGCATGGCCCCTGCGCCAAGGGTGACACGAATGGAAACCTAGAACAAATAAAATCATAGTTTATTTTATTAATCAGAGATGACAATTACTTTGAGAGTTAAAATTTGGGCTAAGCAATAGAATTTCCAATAAATTTCTTAAGAATGTTAAAAAACACACACATAAAGAAATTAGAAATTTGGAAATAATTATAACATCACCTAAAAGGAAGTTAATAGATAATTTCTGTTACTAACTTACGTTTGATGAGTACGTTTATAGATGAGAAATGAAAGGCTAATGAGACAAAAATTAACTACAGAGTTCATTATTATTTATTTTTCCTTTTAAGATCTGAGAATAAGTAAGATCATATCTCAAGAAACTATGCTCATATATTACTGCTTTGTAGAAATACACCCACAAGTAGGAAGTTAGCATCATTTTAGAACCATTACCTGGATAAACAGAGAGACTATTCACCAAAAAGGAAGGAAAATAGAAAAAGTATGAAATAGGAATCAGAACCCCTGATTTATGATGCACTGAGAAACTTACATTTATAGATTTGCAGTGTGCTTGAAATATCAGAAAAATGTTTTAAAATGTTTTGTTACGTTTCATTAACTTGAAGATTAAAGGAATTTGTGTTCTGCTGAGACCAGATCAATGAAGAGGAATCTTTCAAAATGATGTTGATGCTGATCTGAGTAAAATTTGCTATATACATGTGAGTATTATGGCTATCATGGGCAGTCAAGAACTTTATAGAAATCAAAATTAGGACTGTCACATCATAATATTGAACTAATTTTTTATTAATAAAAATTGAGTTTTCTTATATGCAGGTGCACTATAAAAATAATAAAACCCACTACCTCATGTGGTCTCCTGAGTCAGGCCGGAGTGATCCTTGAGTGTAGAGTCAAGAATTAGTCCTAAACACCTTAAAATAGGGATCAATTTTTTAAAAATTCAAATTAAAAATAACAAAAAATATTCAAAAGATTTTTTGTCGATAGATTCCAAATAACACATTTGGATAATTTGACAAGTGAGGTAATTTCCCTAAGTTTACCTGACTTTCAAATCAGAATTTGTAACAGTAATTATGTATTTCAGAACAATATTCTATGTGTTTTTTTTTTTTTTTTGGTCAATCATTACAATGTAACATTTAGACATTTGTGGCTCCTTAAAATAATTTCAAGTTGGCTCAGAAAGATAGTACAGTGGGTAAAGCACTCATCTTGCATGTGGCCAATCAGAGTGCATTACTTTGTACGCATATGGTTCCTGGTACCCCTTCAGGAGTGATCCCTGAGCACAGAGCCAGGACTAAGCCTATGCACTGCTGAGTGTGACCGTAAAACGAATACTGTTGAAACAATTAATTATTTCAATGAAAACAAAATATTACTCACAAAGGAGGGATTTCTGAACAGGAAGGAAATGTCTTATTTTGGAAAATAAATACTTCAGCTTTATTTAAATATTTACTAATTAGAAAGAAACAATAACTTCTATATCTGTAACTTATTTTATATCTTATTATCTGTCTTAAGGCACCAATAAAATTCAATTATGTTGTGTTTCATTTCTAGGTGCATGGTTTTTGTTTTACAAACTTCTAATTCCTTGTATAATTTCTACCAAAATTAACTATCAAAGGAATAATCTTAAAATTCTCACAAGTTTAGTAGCTAATTCTGATATTTAGAATACTATAGGAAAGCAAGTTTCAGGGAGGGAGACTATAAGTGGGTTCATCTAGATAAGGGAACTAAAAGGTTTATTTATCAAGTTCAAATAATCCAAACACTAAAATATAATTATTCTTAATCATAATATCCCACATTTATCAAGAGGTCTGGAAAACATGTTGGTAAATAAATTGAACGTATTTTTATTGTTCATTCATATCGACTCTGTGTGGTTGGGTAATAGTATAACATCAATCTCATTGATCATGATAGGAACACTATGAAGCTAAGTAATTTCTCTAAGGTGAAAATGGAGTAATGTTTGAAACAATATTTGCTATTTCTGTACTCTGGACTTTTAACTTCCTGTATCAATTACATATATCCATCCCTTAAGTTTTACGCATTGATATTGCACAACTCTCCTTTTTTTTCAGCCCAAGGTCATATGAGATTTCCTTGTAAGGACTTTATCATTAATCAGCCTTTGTTCCTGTTTCAGAAGGGTTTAATGTTGGAAACATGATGAGATTTAAATTTTTTTGGCCATTACAGTGTTCAAATATTCTATACAAATTCACCTGCTAATAATTCAATGGTGTTTGTTTGTGAGCAAGTTAAAGATCTCAATGAGTCCTTACAGAAAAAATATACAACTTTATTTTTTAGTCTCACCTGTAAATGTAAGATAATTAGAAATGACAAATGTTTTTTTCTCTGCTAACATTTTCTTGTGTTTTAATGATGCTGCAACTTTTAACTATAGGCAGTTTCTATAAAGGAGGCATTAAATGAACCATTCTTATCAATGCGAGTTTTGAATGTGGCTCGAAGGCTCTTAGCACACAGCAGAGAGTGACTAAATATGGTCAAAATAAGCAAATGGTGCACAGATGCTCATAGCTGACTTCTTGGTTTCCTACTTATTAAATGGTCTTTTTGCAAACCTATACACCGTTATTCATGCAGATTTTCTATCGAGGGTGCTTCAATAGCGGTTGCCTGTTCTGAGTTAATGAGAAAAGTCCTAATTAAGCTAGCCATATGTTCAATTGCATTTATAAATGGAAAAATAACCCCTTTTTGTTGCTGATGCTACCATTGTTGTCATCTCCTGCTGCGATGGGTGTCACTGAAGCTGTTGTGTTTCAACAGTCTCCTCAGTACTTCAGTATGTTCATTCCTGACTGCACTCTGTTTCCTGAGATATTCTTGGCACGCACAACTGAATGCTGCAATGCTTTCTTATGAATATCTTTCTGGAGATCTATGTTTGTATTGAATGCAACTATGTCTTCAATTTTTCCCTGGGGATATAGACCTAGCAATACTGCCAGAACATATTCTTCCTTTTCAAGCATTTAATCTATTTGGAACCCGTGCAGAGCACAGGAGTCAGGATTGCCCTACATAGGCCTTGTCCCGGTGAGGTTATAATAAGATGTTGTTTTAGACTTTTTTTTCCTGTGCAGGTGCAAATAATTTGCTGGAATCTATATCTTCTCCAAGATCATACCAATATTCATAGTGTAAAAACTGTACTACCTGGAGCCTAAAACTGCTTCGAGGAACATAACTTTGTTTTTCAATTAGCATTCCTATTCATTTGAAAACTGTAAAATAAAAGCGATTTCCATAAATTTTAGTTGATTGTCTTTGGTAATTTTGTGTGAAGTATTATATCAACGGAAAATGATGATAATTTGGTATGCTTTCAAAATGCATGAACCCTACTTTATTAAAATATTGTCAGTTTTTATGTAATAGCAATCTTATTAGGCAGTTTTATCTTGTGTGTGACTTTACTGGAAACTGTATGCTTTGGTACATTTTGTATTCATTCTTTAATTTCATTTTATTTGTCTGTTTTGGGGGATGGTTGGGTCACACCTGGCAGCACACAGGGGTTGTTCCTGTCTCAGTGCTTGATGTTGCTCCTAGTGAAGTCCAGGAGCTGTGCAGTATTAAGGATAGAATGCTCAAAAATATAGAGATCATGGGATTCAGCCCATCAATTCTATATTCATTGTGAAAACGTTAATGTGTTACTTAAATTATTATCATTGATCACATAAAATTACTTCTGTTTAGTAACATTTTTTCAAGTGGCAGAGAAATAGTACAGCAGGTAGGGTGTTTGCCTTGCAAACGGCTGACCAGGGTTCAATCCTCCGCATCCCATATGGCCCCAGAGCATTGTCAGGAGTAAATCCTGAGCAGAGCCAGGAGTAACCCCTGAGGGTCTCGGGTGTGACCCAAAAGCAAAAAAAAAAGTTTTCAATAGCTTGACTGTTAGTATTTTGATGCATTAAGTTATAAAGTTAACCAAAAAGTCCAAATACTTCCAAATATGTCCTTATGTCACTTTTAGTCTATTGTTCCTTCTTCCCACCATCTCCTACACTTGGTTCCCTCAGTTTTGCAATTAGATTGCATTGTTTCTCATCATTCCATATTGTTCACTTCCATATTTTATTTCCCTATATACCAGAGATGAGTGATAGCTTATATTTTTCCTTCTCCATCTGATTTATTTCAATTAATGTTATATTCTCCAGTTCTAACCAAGATGCAGCAAAGTGTAAGACTTTACCTTCATTTATAGCTGTACATTTATAACATACAAAAATATGCTATTTGTATATATAGAAATCTATCTATCTATCTATCTATCTATCTATCTATCTATCTATCTATCTATCTATCTATCTATCTATCTATCTATCATCTATCTATCTATCTATCTATCTATCTATCTATCTATCTATCTATCTATCTATCTATCTATCTATCTATCTATCTATATCTATCTATTGATCGATCTATCTATCGATCTATCTGTCCATCTAACTATCGATCTAATCTATCGATCAATCTATTGATCGATCTATCTACAACAATACCTTTATTCATTCATAAATATTGAAAATTTCGGTGGTTTCTATATCCTGACTATGGCAGTAACTGCTTCTATGAACATATGAGTACATACATATTTTTTAAATTAATGGTTTTTTTTTCTTAAGGGAGATGCCAAGAACTGGAATTGATGGTTCAATGGAAGCTCTATGCTCACATTTCTGAAAATTCACTGTCGCTTTTTCAAAGAGTCTGAGTCAGACAACATGTTCATTAATAGTGAATGTGTTTTCTCTTTCCACCAAATTCCACGAAAACTGTTATTTTCTCATCTGTTTGATAAATATTATTTGCATGGTATAGCATGAAGTGATATTATGTCAGAGATGCTGCCGGGGTCCCCTGACAGTGTCAGGACAGAAATTCTCTTCTACCTCAGAGGATGCCGGAGAACAGATGAAAACTCACGAGTCCGATGCAGTTCCAAAAAGGCTCTTAATAGTATAAAAGCTCTTCCACAGCACTCCAATATCATGAACAAACTCTAGCTCTGGTCCAAACTTAGACCACACAAAAGAGCCTACGTCTCCCACCAAAGAGAGACGATCTCACTGGAGATGAGTCCTACCCAGAAGAAGGAGCAAAAGGCCAAAGAGCAAAAAGCCAAGGAGTCAAAAGCCAAGGAGCAAAAAGCCAAAAGCAAAAAAGGCCAGGAGCCAAAACTCTGTCCCCTTATATACACTAAAGTAATCCAACTGGGAGGGTCATGTGAACAAAGAACTCTAAAAAGAGTGTAGAAGGCGGTGCCACACACTATCACAGGTATAAACAAAGATTAGGCCAAGGACTAATCCTGAGATTATGTCTTATATAAAACACTGGAGAGAGAAAGAGCTGGTATAAAGTAATACATCTTACTTTCATGAGTTTCATGTACTCTAGATGGTACCCACAAGGTACTTCTTATTTATTATCTGCAACAGGGTAACTCTGAGTATATTGTTCTCCATATACTGAAAGCGTCACACTCGCCTGCTTGAGAGCAAACTAGTATGATCCTCTATGATATTTGGGTGGTGGGGCTACAATCACATCACAGGGCATTTGCAAGCTCCTGGGCCATTGTAACAGATAACAATATTCACAACAAATGACAATCACAGATTTAGCATTTGCAAGGTAAGGATCATCTATTTACATATTCCTGCTATCAGAGGTTAGAAAACCAGACACATCTGCCTCACTTTAGCTGGGATATGCACAGATGTTTTGGGTGTAATCATATGGGCAGGGGCCCATTTCTGTGTCCTGCCCTTCGGGTCTTGTGGCGGGATAATGCTGGACCCTAAGGATAGCAGCTCAGAACCCAACATATCCCCCCTTTCGTTTTTATTAAAAAATGGAGGTAGCTGTAGGTGACTAACCATATAGCTTTATGCAAGGGCATAGGGACTAAGCCTGTCTTAGGTTGCCTCTCCCTGAGGATTTACCCATCATGGAACACTAGCCCAGCGGCTGCCGTTACATAACGCTCTCCCAAATACCCATGTACTATCCTTGGACTGGGTTTGGCGATAGCACTCATGACCTGGCTAAGCATGATCACAGTTTTTAATAAATTGATTAAAAAGCAGGGCCCAAAGAGCATTGAGATAACAAGCAGCTCCATCAGAGCTGTCATTGACTTCAGATTCCTCCACCTTAGTCTTTTACAAGTCCAGTAAAATTACCATGAAAGCAACATGATTAACATGAAAACAATATTAACATGAAATCAATAATTAATATGATTAATAAAAATATTTTACCCAAAGTCCTCTTCCGCCTGTTTTTGACTTTAACCCATACACCATTCCCATGGTACTACACCCCCAAATTTTAGAATAAAATTCCCAGATCCCCACAGTCTTTTTATAGCATTGAGGCTAATAATGGTATCACAATTTGCCTGGGGTTCACACATGTTCAGGATCAGGGTGGGGAACCAGGATGTTGTGCTGGTCAGGTGAGGTTGCAGATGTCACCAGTCTCTGGATTCTAGAGTTGCCAGGTCTCAAGGTTTGGTTGAAGAGACTGGGGCTGAGTTTTGCTTTCACTACAGGAGGTGGAAGTCTGGGGATAAAGCAAATAAAAATTTGTCCTTGGGGTTACCATTGGCCCTCTGGGCAGCAGTGTTAATGAACCCCTCAGGGGGTGACTCTACATATTTTAATGATAGGGCTGGAACCCAGATGTGTTGAGGCTCAGTGATTAGAAACACACAGACAAATCCATGACCCATGGTTATGAGCAGTGGGGACCTCTCCACATTCCTGTGGCTGGATCTTTCCATTGAACCTTAATATCTGCTTTAGCTTCTTGTTGCCAATGGCGATGAAAAGGGAGAGGGAGTCATTTAAAAAAAAAAGTAAGGCAAATAACGCCAGGCCCAAATGCTGGTGTGGGCTGACTCCCCTTTTTTGTTAATTTAAAAAGAAAAAACTGTAATTAGCACAAATCAGTTATTTTTACCACTTTCAGACTTTTTAGAATTTGATTTTGCCTTACGCAAGATTTATCACAAAATAATACTTTGCTTGCATGACTAAGTAAATTTTTGAATATACATTTGGCTAGGAAGTATACTCTCTAACAATTAACCAAGAATAAGACCTTTTACACTTGTTAAAGTTTTCCTAGATTTTGATACTTGATGGCAAAGCTGACCTGAAATAAAATTTACCTTAACAATAGCACATATATTTTATGTTCTATGAAGACTAATTTTAATTTTGCCCTTTTAGAAAATGCTAAATTGAAAGGGGTTCTTTGTAAAACAGTCACCTTTTTTTTTTTAGTTTGTTATCAGCTGGTTCTTAGACAATGAACCTTGAGTAGGGGTGGGGGGTGGGGGCTGGAAACTTTATCCAGGAGGAAAAACTGCCAATGTTTGCTTAAAAACGTAGAAAGTAGACCTTGAATTTTCCTAAGTTTTAGATACCAACATAAGAAAACATTTTGATTTACTTTTGAGAGCCACTATACCTGTTATGTGTAGAACAGCCTAATTACTCATTAAACTTAGCTAAGGCTTATAAGGCAAAGCTTTTCACTGTCTTAAAAAAATCCTATTTCTTTTCTGTCTTTGGTTTAGCTCCAGAAGCACCTACATTTTGCTGTTAAGTTGCATATTGCTTTTTGTTAAATTGCATGTCACTTTGATTCCTAATAATGATATTGATGCAGGTGGGCCTCACGGGTGGCTCATGTGAGGCCAGAGGGGAGAGAGATGGTCACTTTCTCCCCCAGCTGCCTCTGCCACCCGGGACCCACTGGGCAGGCTTAGGAATGATAAAGTCTGTGATGAGCCCCTGCACATTGTGGGCCTGAGCCCCACCAGCCCCACAGGTGGCCGTCAAGCCACACCTGATGTCCGCTTGGCACAGGAGTTGATTTCTACCACCTGAGATCTCTCGGGAGCCACGGACTCAGGCTGGAGCGAGGAATTGCTCTTTGCAGGGAAGGAAAGTCAGTGCTACCCAGAGTTTCCTCAGGGTTCCCTGTCTTCCTTGCAGAAAAAGAATTTTCAGGAGTCGACGGGCAGTGAAGTTTTACAGATTTTATTAAGGAGGGTTTAGGGAAGGGGGAGAGAAAGCGAAAGAGAGAGAGAGAGAGAGAGAGAGAGAGAGAGAGAGAGAGAGAGAGAGAGAGAGAGAGAGAGAGAGAGAGAGAGAGAGAGAGAGAGTAATGCACTCAAGGGAGAACGCCAAGGACGGAGAGTCAGTCAGCTGCCAATATGAGAGCTGCTGCCCCCTGGCTGGTGATGGTGATCACTAAAAATATTAATGGATATACATCGTGTTCCTGGAGTCTGATCTCTGCACCTCCGACCCGATAGGACATTCCTGCTTCATCTAAGAGAGAGAGAGAGAGAGAGTACACATCTCAAGAGGGATGATGCGGGCAACCAAAGTGCTTCGGGTACCACATGTGCTCGGCCATGTGGGCTTGGGCAGCGTGGTGTGTCCATGCAGCATGTGCACGCAGTCCTTTGGGCAGGACGGCTTTTATAGATTTCTCCCCAAGTTACTCCCATATGGGGCTTCAACCTAGTTTGCTAGGGCTGTTGCCAGGGGAAGTATACTTTGGGAGTGATCTTTGAAAATCTTTTCTAGACCTCTGTTCCTGCTAGATCTTCTTTCCTGGAATGTAACCATATTAGGGGCTGGGTTGAGACAGGTTGATACAGATTCCTTAGGGTCTACTGAGGTTCTTATCAAGTCTTGGTTCTGGTTTCCAAATAGGTGAATCTGGACAGTTCAGATTACTCCAAGCATTCTTGGGGCCTTGCCTGGCATCCAGCATGACCACGGCTTGTGTGTGGAGACTGGCCAAGCCTGCCATGGGTTTCCAAGAGATAGGGAGAAGAAAAGTTCTGTCTTGCTTGCTTGCTGTTTTCTGCTGCTTTGCTGATATTTGTTGCATCTCTCACTAGGTTCTGCCTTTCTTCCTTGGGGTGTCTTCTTTTTTTTTTTTCCTTTGCCTGTGGCTGAAACTGCTAGCCTACCTCATTAGCACTCCAATTGACCTCCTGCTGTTTTCTAGCCAGTTCTCTTGCTACTCTGTCATAAGGGAAAAGGATTTCTACCAGAAATTTAGTCTCCTAGAATCTTACACTAGTGAGTTTTCCCTCCCATCCCTCCCATAGTGATTTCTGATCTCAAGCGGGATTTGTGGTTACTGTTGCAGGTGGACCCCACGGGTGACTTATGTGAGCCTGGAAGGGGAGAGAGATGGTCGCTTTCTCCCCAGCCGCCTCTGCCATCCGGGATCCGCTGGGCAGGCTTAGGATTGATAAAGTCTCAGATGAGCCCCTGCCTGAGCCCCACCAGCCCCACGAGGTGGCCGTCAAGCCACACTTGATGCCCGCTTGATCTCTAGGCAAGGGAGTTAATCCCCACCACCCGAGGTTTCTCGGGAGCCAAGGACTCAGGCTGGAGCAAGGAATTGCTCTTTGCAGGAAAGGAAAGTTAGTCCTAGGCCTTACCCAGGGCTGCCTTAGGGGTTCTTTTCTTTCTCGCAGAAAAAGAATTTTCAGGAGTCAACGAGCAGTGAAGTAAAATAGGTTTTATTAAGGAAGTTTTTAGAAAGGGAAGGGGAGAGAAAGTAAGAGAGAGTAACACGCTCAAGGGAGAACGCAGGCTACTCCAAAGACGGAGAGCGAGTAAAGAGAGAGTACACATCTCAAGAGGGGAGATGCGGGCAACACACGTGCTCAGGCACCACATGTGCTGGGCTACATGGGCTCAGGCAGCATGTGTGTCCATGCAGCATAGCGCCGCAGGCAACATGTGTACCCAGGCAGCATGTGCACCCTGTCCTTTGGTCAGGACGGCTTTTATAGATTTCTCCCCAAGTTACTCCCATATGGGGCTTTAACCTCGGTTACTAGGGCCCGTTGCCAAGGGGAGTAGACTTTGGGAGTGGTCTTCTTTGACTGGAATGCTTGAGTCTTCTTTGAGCTGGGTTTTGGGCGGGAAGGCTGACTCATTTCCCTCAGGAGATTTAATCAGTTAAAGCCATTCACACATTCTCTCTGACCTTCCCTTCCCCAGGGTCTATTGTTGATATGGTCTTATCAAGTCTGGTTCCCTGTGACAACAGGTGTGTCTCTGACCAGTTTTCCTTTTTCTTCAGGAATTTTTATTGCCATGTGGTGCCCCCTGTCTGCCTGCCTACAACAGTTACCAGTGCTCTATTGCTGTTACTGGACTAAATTTTAGTTGGCCTAGCCTGTGGCCAGGGTTCACAGTTTCTGTAATTGGGCTGCTGACGTATTGTTATGATCTAACCACTGGTAAAGAAACTAGAAATTTTAATGATGTGTAGCCAGTAACAGCTGTTCAACAAGAAGATCTTTATAGATACTGGAGTATTTTTTGTTTTATCCAGCTCTACTTTGGGGAATGAGTATGCTTCAATATTGGCTTATAGAAGAGGCTCAACTTCAGGGTATCAGCTCCAGTCTGAAGCTCCCTAGATGCCAGCCACCAGTTCTTTCAATAGGAATGACTGTTCCATGCTGCAGTTCATGGATGAATACACACTATGTTTGTACTGCTTGTTCTTAGTTTCTTTTAAACAGAGTGGGTATGCATATATATCTTAACTTTAGAGAACTTTTTTAATTACTATTTTGTCTCAGAATGGAGATTAAACATGGCTAAACTATATTGAAGAAATTTCCTTTTAGTTCTGAAGTGGCTGTTGCTACAAATGAATTTGTGGGCCTCTAGGGTAAGGTAAGGATTGTGTTCTTTTTGGGGGCAGAGCATTTCAGAGGTGCATTTCACCTATAAAATGGTTGCTCCCAATTGTACCAGGAGACGTTGCCATGGCCATTTGGGTCAAAAACCTAAAACTGTCTGTGAGTCAGAAAGTGCCTGTATAAAGCTTATATTCCTTTTTGTTGTTGTTTATTTATTTATGGGCCACAGGCATTGGAACTCAGGGCTTACTCTGAATTTAGATATTCTTTCAGGAGGTATCCGAGGACCTTTTGGGGTGCCAGGGATTGACCATAGGTCATCCTAGTGCAAGACAAATGTCATGCATTTGTCTGCATAAACTATATAATTGACTTGTTTTTATTTATTTACTTATTTATTTATCTATTGATTGATTGTTTTGCTTTTTGGGTCATACCTGGCAATGCTCAGGGGTTACTCCTGGCTCTGCACTCAGGAATTACTCCTGGTGGTACTCAGGGAACCGTATAGGATGTTGGGGATCGAACCGGGTCGACAGCATGTAAGGCAAATGCCCTACACACTGAACTATCTCTTCAGTCCCAGATTTGTTTATTTTTAAGATTTTTTGTTAACATGAAAGTAAATTTACCTGAGCTGGTGAGTTCTTGAGAATTGTATGAAGGATTTGCATACAAGACTCTAAAGATTAAAAGGTTATTGTGCAGATAAAGTGAAAGGGTCTGAATCCATCCTTAAATGTCCAGATCTGTCTTTTACCTGTGAATGATGACCAGGTCCTGTTCCTACAATGCTATCTCTATGCTCTATACAATTTACTGTCTCTAGTCACGGCCACCTTCACGTGGGTGAGATCTCTGTGCTCTGTACTTGTCCTTGGCCTCCCAGCTGTAGCAATGCAGTCCGTCGTCCTGTCTTGGCTTTCCTAGTTGCAAGTCAGGGCTATGTATACAAGGATAAGACTCCTGTATTCTGTTTTTTTTCACACCTGGCAAATGCTCAGGGGTTTCTCTTGGCTCTTTGCTCAGGAATTACTCCTGGTGGTGTTTGGGGAGACCATATGGGTTGCCGGAGATCGAACCCAGGTTGGCTGCATGCAAGGCAAACGCCCTACCTGCTATCCTATTGCTCCAGCCCCTGTGTTCTGTATCTTGTCATTAACTTGACGCCAGAGCACTACTTGAACCTGAGCTTCCTAAGAATATGAGCGGTATCTGGTCTCACTATCCTCTTCATACAGAGAGAGAGAGAGAGAGAGAGAGAGAGAGAGAGAGAGAGAATGAGTTGAGTGAGCGAGTATGAGAGTGAGAAAGAGTGTGAGTGAAAGAGTGTGAGTGAAAGAGAGAGTGAGAGAGAGAGAGGAAAGACTTCCATTAATCTGTTGCCAAATCCCATCCTTAGCCATTTCACTCTACATTCTGATTGGCTCCCTGTTAGTGGGTGGAGATTTAAAGTTACCCGATGCTTATACCTCAGCTTCTGCTCTAGCAATACCATGATTCACTTGATTGTTTACAATACAGTTTCAGGCATATAAAACTTCACCTTTAATCTTGCCACCCATGCCCCCACCCCTTCACCACTTACCCCTCATACCCTTCAGTCTCCAACCAAACTTTTTTGACTTTTTCATATTTATTTAGCAGTTGGCAAAAACAGGTCGAGTTTAGGGTTTATTTCTGACTCTGCACTATGAATTACTCCAGGAGTATACTCAGAGTGATCCATAGGAGACCTAGAAAACTTTAGGGCTTCCAGAGATCAAACCAAGATTAGCACACATATACACTAGTGCCTCGGCAGAGCCTGGCAAGCTACCCATGTCGTATTTGACATACCAAATACCAGTAACAATTATAGACCTTATTCCCATGACCTGATGGAATGGTTTGAGGCTCTTTATGTTCCTGGAGCGGGATGATGTACTTGGGCTATCTCACACTTGACAGGACGTATTGAGATGTTGCTGGTGCCTGCTGGAGCAAATCAATGATATATGGGAAGACAGTGATATAGTGGTACACTAGTGCCTTATTCACTCTATATATCTCAAACAGTTTTGTATTGTTTTAGTTTGTGCCTTTGATTATGGTAGAGTCCAATCTAGTGATTGTTTTAGCTATATTTAGCTACTTAGTTTGAAAAACTTTGCCTTCAAGACTCTGCCACCTGAAGAACTTGTTTCATACATGGCACCTATTTGATAGTCATCTTGCTTGCATTCAGTTTCTCTCTTCCCTCACCTTGCATGTTATTCAGTTTCAAATGTAGATTGCTTCCTGACTTTAATTTTAAACTTGTGTGTGTGTGTTTTGATGCATTGAAACCCTCAAAGATTTATTTGTTGTTGGCCATCTTGTTCTTGCCATTCCCTATTCTTCTGTTTTATAATAATCCCTAGATTACATATATTCTATAATCGAGAATGTTGTAATGTTGTAATGTTGTAATGTTGTAATGTTGCTAAAGATACCAAGAGACACATGCAAATTAAACAAAAATTCACAATAGCAATAACAATCCTCATCTGTGCCTCTGTTTAGTGTTTAACAATCTCTTTTCGATTAAGCACAATTAGTTTTGATAATATCCATTGGTTTGTCTGAAAATGTTGTCATCACTCCATAAATTGCATTTGATATTTGCTTGTAACCACAGTTTTGGTGCCCACGACACATATTTGACTCTGTGTCAGGGAGTATTTCAAGAGTATTGCTAATACTGGCAATACTCAGTGAATGATATGCTGTGACTGTTACTGAAATGAGGAAAGCTCATGCAAGCTAAGATCCTTAACCCTATAACATCTACTTGTTTCAATTGTAACTATTTTAATGTGTTTGTTGCAGGACTCCTAAGAGCCTCTGTATCTGTCCTGGATTGCCTCCTGCAGGTCACTTCATAGATAGGGGGGTAGTTTAAATGTGGCAGTTTATCTGACCATGTATTCTGTACTGGCTGATATAAATATTCTCTCATGCTACCACAATCATTGTGGGATTAGCTAGATCTTAACAGCATATTTGCCTGGCCATGTTGGATTTCTAAGTAATTAGACCAGAGAGAAATGCTGTTTGCCTCCAAGCAAGCAAGCATGGCTCCCTGATAACTCAAAGGCAACTAAAATACAAAACTACCGTGAAGTAGATGAGACACTTGAGAAGGCTTGGAGAAATATTTAACTGGCATTAGTATAGTCTTTGGTACAGAGGAATGCCATCTCAGAAAGCCCCTTCTCAACCCTATAAAGTCATTTCCAGGCAGATCTTGGCTCAATACATTAGGTGAGGTGCTGGGAGAAATTACCTGAGGGCATTTGACCCTCCCTACCAGGGAAGTTACATTTAGCTTATAGCTCCTCCCAGCTCTGCTAGGGAGGCTTTGAATCAGCTCTGGGTTCTTGTAACCAGCCAGAAGACCTCCTGAAGTGCTACATTTCTATAGAGCTGTTTTCCTGTTTTCATCTCTAGATAGCCAGCCCACAATGGGACAGGCAGGGAAGTTTGGGTGGATTTCTAGCTATAAAATAAGCTGCAAGAAGAAAGAAGCTCTCTTTTTTGCCATTTCGGCTTCCCTTGGCACTTTGCTTCTCTGTCCTCTCCACTCTCTGTTGGGCCTCAACACATGGTGGCAGCCATCTTGACTAACACATGGCTGGGGCCTAGCTGGGAACCCAGAGTCCAGAGGTTTTCCCTGCTCTTGGATTGTATATCATAATCTCTGATAGTAAAGCCCTTTTAAAAACTGCGTCAGATTCCTAAGTTTTCATCCATTCCCTCCAGCTTCAGAGGTAGAAGGGAACTCGCTTCCTGGCACTGTTGGGGGCCCAACGACTTCCCTGACATGTGTTGACAAAGTTCCATTCAGTAGCCATTTAAAAGATCAAGCCACATGCATATGGAATAATTGAACTAAATAATTAAGATGACCAAACCACTTGCAGACATGGGGCAGAGCTGCTACTGGCTCTCCCTGTGACCAGCCGCTCATGAGGCGCCCGGGAGGGATGGTGGGTTCTAGCCCTGGCCCACTATCCCAGCAGAGCCTCGCAACAAGCCAGAAGACCCCCACACTCCATGAGGGCCTCCATTTTCCACATCTGGACTTCTCTCTCATCAGACCTCCACCCAGCAGACCAGCCTATCAGCGCCCGGCTCATCGAGTTCCACCCTGCAGCAGTCTTTCTTAAATCCGGCTCAGGTATGCCGGTCCAGAGACTTGCAGACATGGGGCAGAGCTGCTACTGGCTCTCCCTGTGACCAGCCGCTCATGAGGCGCCCGGGAGGGATGGTGGGTTCCTAGCCCTGGCCCACCATCCCAGTAGAGCCTCGCAACAAGCCAGAAGACCCCCCACTCCATGAGGGCCTCCATTTTCCACATCCGACTTCTCTCTCGTCAGACCTCCACCCAGCAGACCAGCCTATCAGCGCCCGGCTCATGCAGCCGCTTGCGGCTGCGCGGTTCATCAATAAATGCTGGACTTAGAGATGCCTGCAAGAGTATGCTACCTGCACGGCAGAGCCTGGCAAGCTACCCGTGTTGTATTTGATATATGCCAAATACCAACAACAATTATAGACCTCATTCCGAATGGATTGGGGCTCTTTATGTTCCTGGAGCAAGCAGATGCCTTGGGCTCTACTAGCATGAGACAGGACATATGGAGATGTTACTGGGGCCCGCTCGAGCAAATCGATGATGAACGGGAAGACAGTGATACAGTGACCAAACCACATTTTTGAAAATAAATAAAACCAAAATAGTCAGAAATAAGTCATTGCTATAAAGATAATTTTCATTG
Organism: Cryptotis parvus; assembly: GCA_021461705.1. Classification (NCBI taxonomy): domain Eukaryota; kingdom Metazoa; phylum Chordata; class Mammalia; order Eulipotyphla; family Soricidae; genus Cryptotis; species Cryptotis parvus. The sequence goes on from JAJIBD010024136.1 coordinate 172,417, forward strand.
ACTTTAATCAAAAGTAATAGAACTAAACATCTTCATTTAGAAAGTAAACTCCAAAAATTAATGATAATAGATTTGTATATGAAGCTATAGTAAATCATATATTTAGAAATTTGAAATATGATAGCTAAAATTTTAATGATAATACAAATGTTTAACCCATACGGCAGAGCCTGGCAAGCTACCCGTGTCGTATTTGATATGCCAGATACCAGTAACAATTATAGACTTCATTCCCATGACCTGATGGAATGATTTGAGGCTCTTTATGTTCCTGGAGCAAGCAGGTGCCCTTTGGGCTCTACTTGCATGAGACAGGACATATGGAGATGTTACTGGGGGCCCGCTCGAGCAAATCAATGATGAACAGGAAGACAGTGATACAAATGTTTAATAGAGGCAATTAGATATTGCTTAAAGTCAATGCATAAAATTACATAATTCATTCTAAATATGTTTTGTTTTAATAATCATAAATTTGTGCTTCCTTTGAAACATGAAAATAATGAAGAAACAAAAATGAGAACCTTTAAATGCTGTAAGCTGACAAATGCACTTGACCTAATGTTATAGTTTGCAACATAAACATTTTTTTTCTGCCAATATATTGTTTAAATGTAATTACTCTAAAATTCAGAAGGTGTGCAGAAACTTTAACAAGCATAATCTAATCAAGTTTTGGAATGCTTTGCTAGATATGACCTTTAAACATGTTTTCTAATCAATAATGAAATTTTATTTTCCACCCGCTAATAATTCTCTGAATGGCATTATAGACTATTAAGGGGAGTGCACTTGAAAAAGTAATCTTTCATACACTGAAATATACTTTGATGACATTGTTGATGCAGAAAAATATATGATTTATATAAAAATTACATTCATATAATTATATTTGAATTGTACTAGAAATTGGATTTAATTTAAATATATATTTTAAATGTATAGTTCTTTTCAAGTAGATACTGTTTTTGAAGTTATAGTATGAAATTCTACTTTCAAAATTTCACTTTTAAAAAATAATAATTCTTCTAGGGTTAGAACAGTAGTACAGCAGGTAGGGTGTTTATCTTGAACAAGGCCAGCCATATTTCATTCCTCAGCATCACATATGGTCTACTGAGCACTGCCAGGAGTAGTTCCTGAGTGCAGAGTCAAGAATAGATCTTGAGCATTGTTGGGTCTGACCTAATAAAAGCAGAAGTAAAATAACATTAAACAAAAATTTTTGATAAATGGAATTCAATATTGACACATAATACATCAAAGGGCTAATATTCAAGATATATAATGTGCTTGTTGAGCACAGTGAAAACATTAAAAAGCAACTGACCCCATGCCCAAATGAAAAGAGTAGATGAATAGGCATTTTTTTCAAAAGAAGATATAAAAATATCCAACAGAGATATGTTTAAGGTAACTAGGGATCAAATGATAATGAGATATTATCTCACACCAATATGAATTATTTGTATTTAAAGGAATGCAACCAGCTAGTGTTTGTGGGGTATAGTGTAAGATATTAAGAGAAAAGAGTCACTCAGTCATTGTGAAAGTACTGTTCCAAGTAAGTGCTAAGGAAGCTAATGCATCTAAGTGACATTCAGAAAGGAAATCAATAGTGAAATCTTATTTTTACTGCAGCTTGCATACATACGTGACATATCAATAAAGTTCAATTAATTTTTCATAAATTAGCCTTGGGATTAATTTTTAAATGAAATGCGTTGGTTTTATATATATATGTATAAATGTATATATATATATATTTTTTTTTTTTGGCTCAAGTTTTGCTCCTGCTTCTGAACTCAGAGATTCCCCTCAGCATCCATCATAGAGGGTGCCAGGGCTGGATTCAGGTCTGCAGAGTGGAAGGCATGCACCTTACCTGCTCTGCCATTGCTCACTTCCTGACATTTAGTTTTCTAAGCAGAGTAAAATAAGATAATTACTGTCATTTGTTTATTTGGAGAGATGGTAGAGCTGGCAGGAAACTTGCTTTGCAAGTGGCCAATTCAGGTTTGATCTCTGGCACTCCATGTGGTCCCCCCAACACTGGCAGGAGCAATCCCTGAGTGCAGAGCCAGGAGTAAGCAATGAGCACCACCAAGTTTGACCTCCAAACAAACACAACACAAAAGAGGATTAATCTGTCATCCCTGATAAATATTTTAATCATAATGCAGCACTAAGAGAACAATAATAAAGACAGTGATTTGAAATGATTACTATAAAAGTAAGAATGTTTCTAAGTAAAAGAAATAATTCATCCTGATAAGATTATATTGAATTTGAATAGTTGTGAAGTATATGTCTGAAGATTTTCTCTAAGGTATTAAAACATATAAAGTACAGCTTTAAATGAGTATTCACTTTCATAGGGGTCTTAACTGTAGTTTCAGAAATTAAATAAACTACCCAGAGAAAAGTTGCAATAATGTAAGACGACACAGAGGTCATTTATTCAGGTAGCTAGGAACTTTTTAATGAATATATCTGATATTGACCCATTAACTGAATATTATATGATGACCAAATCATAATCACTTTTAATTTAAGAAAAATATGCTTATGTGAGGTAAGGGAAACAAAGGTAATATAGTTCTAAAGAACATAATAAGGTCATTTTCTAAATGTATTGCTTATGTAACAAAATAATTTTCCTGTCCAGTATAGAAAATATTATTTACAAAAAACTTTAGAAAACTGTTTCTACAAAAAATAGCTGTTAAGTGATTCTAGTTCCCATACCCTATGGTTATGCTACAACTATTTGAATCTATCAACTTAACATCGAAGCATTAAGAATCAAATAAAAAAATAAGGATACTTTCACCTTTAAATTTTTTTTTTTCATTATTGGGGCCGGAGTGATAGCACAGCGGGTAGGGCATTTGCCTTGCACATAGCCGACCTGGTTCGATCGCGGGCATCCCATATGGTCCCCCTAGCAGTGTCTGGAGTAGTTCCTGAGTGCAAAGCCAGGGGTAACCCCTGAGCATTGCCAGGTGTGACCCCAAAAAGCAAAAACATTTTTTTTTCATTAAAAAATCAGGATATGATATTGTTTAGCTGGCAGGTACATGATATCAACCTTTAGTGTAGTTGTTGGACAGGAAACCTCTAAAAAGAATGAATAGAAGTTTTTCAAGCATAATAAGATAATACTAAGGACAGTTTTCTTTTTCTCCCATTCTAGTAAATTTTATTGATACTGTTATTCATTGACCTTTCTCATAGAAATGCAAAATGTTTATACATAATAAATGCTCAATAATATAATTAAAATACATTTTATAATAGCAAATTTTTATATAAAGATTTTGGAATTGTTATTTGCCCCACTATAGATATCTGTTAACCAATAGTCAATAGTCTCAAGTACATTTTACATTGAATTTAAACAAACTTCTAATTCAGTTGAAAACAAAACACTTGATTTTATTTTAGGATCTATGGTAAGGCAAGAAATCTATCAACAGACCACAGCCAAAGTCTTAAATCAAACCCACACACAATGGAAAATTGCCTCCTCCATCTCACCCTTTTCATTGGATAAAAAAAAAAAAAAAGAAAAAAAGAAAAGCACACGCTAAGACTCAGTGAGTGGTCACTGGAGCTGCTCATCCAGCCTAGCACAGCTGGTCTGTCATGTGGAATCAACTTCCGGTTCCCCTTCCTGTGTCAGAGCTGGCACGGCTCAGCCGCTTGCCTCTATCCTGGGTGAGGCCTGGCACGGTGGAGTTCTGCCCAGTGTGCATCTCCTGCTTTGGCTTTTCACTGTGCTGAGGCCCAGTGACTGGTGGCCCCTGCAGGGTGAAGTGATCCCCGATGGCCCCGACAGGTCACAAGTTGGGGAGGGGGAGGTTCAGTGAGTGCAGGCTATTTGGAGAGGAATCTTTAATAAAGGCTTTGATTTCATCCTTTAAAAAAATCAGTTTTTCTTTTTTTCTTTTTCTTTTTTGTGGCACTCCAAGAGGTGCTCAGGGGTTACTCCTGCTTCAGCATTCAGGAATTACTCCTGGCTGTACTCCGGGTACCATATGTCTTGGAGATCAAACACAAGTTAACTGCGTGCAAGACAAATGTCTTACCCACTGTACTACTGCTCAGCTCCCTTAAGGTAAGACATTTCTATGTTTCTCAAATTAGTTCCTGTCAAACAGGAATTCTGAAAGCCCATAGCCCCAGCAGTGACCAGATATACTGTAAAATTACATTTACATGAGTTGCTTTAGTCTCATGTTATCCACACATTTTTCTATGTGTCTTCATAGTTACTACTATTGAGACTCATTTTTCTACTTCTGAAGCTAAAATTATTTAGGTTCATTCTTAAATTCTTCCTCTTAAAACCAAGTCAGTATGTCAAGATATCATCAAATATGCCTTCAAAGTATAGAAACAAATCTGGCATCTAGTTCAAGCCACATTCTTATTTGCTTTAAAATATTTCCATAACTTTCTAGTTAGCCACTCTTCATTTGACCCAGATCACCTATAGGTTTTTTTCCCAAACAAGCCAACAAAAATTATTTTAAAATATTTAGTATAAGCCACATTCCATCACACATGTAATGGTCAGAATCTTAGCAATGCCTTTTAAGAATAGATATGACGTGGCTCCTTCTTCCTTACTGTCAAGCCAAGATATTTCTCTGTCATCATCTTTTACTAAATTATTTAGTTTTCCATTTTATACTTTAGCCACACTGGCCTCTTTTTCATACTCTGTGAACTATTTCAACATTTTAAAACTCATGATTTCTTCTCCCTGAAATTTTACCAGGGAACTGTTCACTTACTTTCTTAGTTTTTGTAGTTAAACACTCTCAGAAGGTTATTTTTTTGCTTTCACTCTATGCATTTGATTTATGCACTGGCAATGGATAACATTTTATAACTCATTCCTTGTTTTTTTTTTTTGATCTTTCTATTTTTATTCTTTGTTAATCAGATGAATATTTAAATTTGTGCATCTTATATTTTGGCATTATCTCTAATGTTTAAATCTTTCTTAACATGTATATCACTAATATCTACTTAATATGCAAATATATAGTTGATATAAAATTTTTCATATCTTATCGTGAGTGCTATTTGGGGAAACATATTTAGCACTTGCTTTGGAGTGTCTTATCCACTATTAATGGTGATTTTAAAACTTGTTTCTTTCCTTTATATTTTATTTGATTTTTAATTTCAGCTTGCCATTTTACTTCTACTTATTTAGTGTTAGGTGGAACCTACTTTATGGTTCATTGTCAACATTTTTGCTTTTGTTAGTAAACTTTTTATTGCTCTAAAGTCACAATTTGCCTCATTGTAGTCTCTAATTTTTGTTGTTGTTGTTTTGGAAGTATACACTCAAGACATTTCCGAATAAGTCTTGAAGTTTTGTATGTTTTTATTCTTGACTTTAGTTTTTAGGGAAAAATAGCACTGATACAAGTTTAACAAATAATACTTAGTACCTAATTTCTCATTCCCTCAATTTACTTTTACTCTATCTTCATTTTCTAAAATTAAGGGGGTTTTATTTATTTTTATCTCATGATACTTTGCTCAGGACTCACTCAGGGGTCTACAGTAAAGAAGCAACATTGGCATTGGCAGGCTTAGGGGACTACTTGGGATAAAGGAGATTCAACCTGAGTGGTTCATATGCAAGATGAATGCCCTATCCACTGCACTATCTCTAGCCCTAAAGGATCCTTTTTTAACTGTCAGAAATATAATGTTTAGGTTTCTTTATTAGTTTACCTGATATGCTTGTATTTTAGTTTTAACATAGATTACTCTTATTCCTACTTTAGATTTTACAGAAGTGTATTATTTAATTATCACTTGAATTAGTATATTGATTCTGAAACAATGATGAGGAAGGAAGATAAATTATGATGTCCTTATAGAAGCAGCAGAGTAATGTGGTTGTAGGAAGAAGACTCTGAACAAGAATATGATAGTTTCTACATACTAGATAAAACAAATCAAGTAAGCTTCTTTCAAGCCTCTTAAAGGAATGTGTCTCTGGAAACACCTTGTCATTAGCCTTGTAGTGTACTTGGACTTGTTACTTTTAGTTTTGTAAGCTATTGTCTACACACAGGGCTCTGCCCCGTGGGCCCTGGATGGCTGATGGTCTAACATAGAAAAGACTGGCCCCTGGGATGAACCCAGGCCACATCAGAGCCTGGCAATCTACACATGGTATACTCAATATGCCACAAACAGTAACAATAATGTACCTTATTATACCCAAGGAATAGAGATGTTACTGGTGCCCACTCAAGAAAATTGATAAATAACGGGAAGACAACTGACAACAACTGAAGTTTTAAATACTGTTAGTATTATTTTAAGTACTGTTAGATATTGTTAGTATTTTAAGAACTGTGTTCTTATGAATCTCTGTCTCAGTGGTAATGTCAGTGGTAAATCGATGAATAACGGGATGTCAAGTGTCAAGTGATCTAATTGAAGATCCATATATTTGGTAAACTAGGGTTACATTTTAAGTCATCTTACAATATTGACATTTATCATATTTTAGGTTCTTTTGGATGTTTACTTAGAAAAATTTTTCAATGAACATATCTAAAAATTTAAAAAATGGTTCAACAGAGAAATCTATTCTTGATCACTACATTGTTCATTACTCCAACTTGACTCAAATCTTCTTAGTATGGCTCATCTAATACAAACTGTCATTTATAATACAAATATTTGGTAGTTGCCTTACATATATTTCTTTGAACATAGATAAAATGGGGATTGGACAGATTTCTCATAGGTCTGTCTGGGGAACATGCCTTGCATGCAAAAGGATGATTTTATTCAAAGTTCTGCATAGTCTTCTGAGTATTGTTGGAAACATGAGCTAGGACAGCCCTTGAGCTAGAACTAAACTCTGTCACTGCAACATATAATAATCCCCCAAACCAAACAATTATGTATTTTCCACAATGAGGTTTTTGTATTTTTCCACTTTTATAGCTTTTTTTTTCTTTTTTCAAAACCTGCTACTGGATCACAAGGGGGCTTTATATTTTAACATTTTCAGAAACTTCATAATGTTTTTAATATCAGCTGAGTCATTTGTATCCATGTAGCATGAAGAATGTAGTTTTCCCCATGGCACTTATTATTAGACAGCAGATTTAGTAACGTTGTTAAAAATTATTTCTCATTAGTATTTATAATAATTTGCAAGAGCATCTGTAATAAGGAGAGATTCAATTTTCTGTTAAATTAAAATATTGTGTCTGCATACACAACTCATCTTTCAAGTTATTTGTCTAATATTACTTTTATATGTACCATTATACTTCTTTCTAGTCACTGTTTTTGTGTAAGATACACCAGTGATATCTAAATGGTAGAATGTTCCCTTTATTCTTTTGTTAATTTAGTCCACTAAGATTCACTCGTACTTTCCATTTGGTGGAAAAATCCTAATATTGTAAGTACATTATGCATACAAACTGATTCTGTTTACTGCTTTATGACTACATAAACATTCCCTACCTTATATGTATTTTTCTAACCAGATATCTGAGTAGTGCTGAGTTGGATAAAAGTTTTGAGATCCCAATATTATGACATAAAAATAAAACTTCAGAATATAAATGATTTCAATTTTCTCTCAATATTATTCAATGTACAGTACAGTAATATCTTTGTATTAAAATATTTTGTGAGAGTCAGCTTTGTTTAAGTTTTTGATGTGTCACTGAAATGATACTCATTATTTAGAAATTATTGACAAAAAATTCTATTTCCTCCATCATGATTATGTATAATTACATTTTAGTGTATCAATAACATGATAGTCACAGTTTTAAAGTTTTTAAGTGTTTGGAACATAATTGTTGCTTATAAGTATGATTTCGATTAGCAGAGTATAGTATTTATTCACATTGTTGCCTGGACTTTTATAAGCTTGGTTACTAGAACCACATTTCCCTTTACCCTAGTTTCTGGAAACCAATATTGAAATTTTTCACTATAAATTTGACAATTTTTATGTGCACTTAACTGGTATCATGTAGGATTCCTCTTTCTATAACTGGCTCATTTTATTTAGATTAATGAATTATGTCCTTTAGTTTTATTCTTGTATGATATTATAAAATTTTCTTCTTCATTAAAGGTGAAGATATACATTAAGATATGTATATCATATATACATATATATATATATCACATTTTATTTACTCAATTGTGAATGTCACTTAGGTTATATTGACATATTCACCAATGTGTTCTGCAATGGAAAAGTGTGCTACTGTCTTTTGAAGTACAATTTCATTTTATTTTTCCTAGAAACATCCAGATATGGGGTTGCCAGATCATAAGGCAGCGCTATTTTTTAATATTTTAAGAACCTTCCATAATGTTTTTTATACCAGATGCACCATTTGCATCCCACCTCCTGTGTAGCATTAGCTCCAGTTTCTACACATATTCCTCAATACTTGTTTTATTTTTTTTAGTATTTTTCTTTGGTTCATAACAGCTGTTCTGAAAGTTGAAAAAATTCTCATTTTAGTCTTGATTTACATTTCCATAATTAATGGTGACATTGATTTTTTTGCATAAACTTGTTGAACATTTGTAGCTATTCTCAAGGAAAGTACTTACGGATGCACAGCATACTTATCACTCAAGTTATTAATTTTTAACTACACATTATTGCACCCCTCTGCATATATTTCAGAGTGACCCTTACCAAACTAAGTAATTTCTTAGTTTTTTCCCTAACTAAGAAATTAGGATTCTTCAAATCCTAATTTGTTTTTCAGTCTTTTCTTTGTTGCCTTTGCTGCACAAAACCTTTTGATTTGGCTTTGTTTATATTTATATATTTATAATATATTATAAATTTTATGTATTTAAATATAAAATATATAAATATATTTATAATGTATTATAAATTTATATATAATGAATTATATTTATATTTGGATTTGTTGCCTAAGCTTTTAATATTATATCTATAGCTACATCTACTTAACATCAGTTTTTAGTCCCCTCAAACATTTTATTTATTTTCCTTCAGTATCTGTGGTGCTTTGTGCAATAGACAAAGCAGGTAGTTCATAGAAAGTTTTTATTTTACCAGTAAGACTCACACAGCAGTTCTCTCAGAGATTGAGTCCATCCATCAATTTTCTTTGTTTCTGCATTTGCTTTGGGACCAAATCCAACTGTGTTCAGTGCTTACTCCTGGCTTTGGGCTCCAGGGATCTGTCCTGTTGGCGAAGAGGACTTTATGGAGAGTCTAGAATCAAACTTACATTTGCTGCATGTAAAGAAAATGTTTTACATCCTATACTATTTCCCACATTCAATCCACCAATACTGTTCCTCCCTGTGAAGTTAGCAACTGTGGTTTTGTCCACTCATACTCTCTGTGTTAACTCAGGGAAAGAGCTGAAGCTATGATTTCTAAGAGCACCAACTTGCATAGATAGACTATATCAACCCCGCAGACCTCAAGACTCATGAGATGCATACTGTTACTTGAATAGCCCTATATTTCATGGGCCAACACTTTTCTAGGTGTTGGGGGGAAATAATGAAATCTCAGATTTTTCTGTAGAGCAGGGAGGAAGTGCGAAAGCATTGACAGCCCAAGTCAACACTCCCATTCTCTATTTTAATGGATCTTCTGGATCCATCAAATGTTCATCAGACATGGGGCTGGAGTGATAGCATAATGGTTAGGGGGTTTGCCTTGCAAGGATCCAACCTGGGTTCCATTCCCAGCATTCCATATGGTCCCCTGTTGGGGAATGCCGCGGGGTCCCTGACAGTGTTGGGACAGAAGTTCTCTTCTACCTCCGAGGACGCCGGGAGAACAGATGAAAACTCACGAGTTCGGTGCAGTTCCAAAAAATGGTTTTTAATAGTACAAAGGCTCTTCCACAGCAATCCAATATAATGAGCAAACTCTAGCTCTGGTCTGAATTTAGACCATACAAAAGAGCCTAAGTCTCCCACCAAAGAGAGAGGATCTCACCCGAGCTGAGTCCTACCCAGAAGATGGAGCAAAAGGCCAAAGAGCAAAAAGCCAAAAGCTGCAAGGCTGAGGAGCCAAAAACCACAGGAGGCGAAAAGCCGAAAGCTAAAAGGCCCAAAGGTGAAGGGGCCTCAAGTCAGTCCCCTTAATATACACCATATATACACCAAAGTAATCCAACCAGGAGGGTCATGTCAACAAAGAACTCTAAACAGAGTGTAGTGCCACACCCTATTGCAGTTTTAAACAAAGTTATGCCAAGGTCTAATTCTTTCTACCAAGATTATCTCTTATGTAAAACACTGAAGAGAGGAGGCGGTATAAAGTAATACATCTTGACTTCATGAGCTTCATGTAATCTAGATGGTACCCACAAGGTCCTTCTTATTATTATCTGCACCAGGGTGATTCTGAATATCTTGTTCTTGTGTACTGAAAGGTTCACACTCGCCTGCTTAGAGCAAACTAATATGATCCTTCCTATAGTCTTCCTATAGTCTCAGCGTAGCCAGGGTGGTAGTCTCCTGGTAAATTCTAACTGTCCCACGCTGGGTGCAGTGGGTATAAAGAGGAGCTGTGCCCAATCTAGAAAACATGGAAGTCTTAGTAGATGTATAAGTCAGAAGTTATTCAATCAAGGTGACTTCTGTAACTGCCACACACTCTAGCAGTGTTTACATAGAAGAGAGGTCTCATTAGAATGAAACTTGGCTTAAATAAGATTAAGCTGGGAGTGGGCAAAACAACAAAGCTCTCAGGTTAGCTAAACCTGTCCTCCAACAGTCCCCCAAGAACCACCAGGATTGATTCCTGAGTACAGAGCCAGGAGTAACCCCTGAGCATTCAGTGTGTGATCTGAAAAGCCAAAAAAAAAGTTCACCATGCAACCTTTTGCAAGACAAAAAGCAAGTTCTCAGGGAGGCTCCCTAGAAACCGTCTATTATCACAGATGTGAATATGTCCCTTACCTTCCCTTAATGAAACTAGAAGCAGAGGTTTCTCTTTGGCATTGGAGAGTTTCTGGCAAACAGTGCTAAAGTCTTTCCTCCAGTCCAAAATTCTGTTGAGAAAGAAAAACAGAGTTTTTTTGAAGTGATTGTTTCTGTAAAAGAGGCCTATTGGTGTATTTTGGGAACGTGAAAGCTGAGTGTTTGCACTATGTCTTATTACTAAGCTCAAATACTTTGTAGATTTTTTAAATGTAAGGAAATCTAAGGTCATATTTGCATTTGTATTAAGCAATAGGAACTCAAGAGAGTTCACTCTGGGGAAAGTGCTATGGGACACAATGATTGTTATTTCTGGCATTGATCTTCTAGATATTCAAACTGGCTCAGACTTGACATTTTTAACTTTGGGCTTTCTGGTCATTTTTCCCCCATGTCATATATTTTTTTTCCTTCTTGGAATTGGTTGAGGGTAAAAAAATTGCTTCATGGATGTAAATGAAGCAGATAGGAGCCTCCCTTTAAATGACTGCTATTTAAAAAGTCCAGGCAAATTTAAGTAGGAATAAAAGTATGGCAGCTGACTGGGCTCACAGAGGAGAGAGCCACACCCAGGGAGCTCCACCTGCCCCTGTCTGTCCGTACAGCTCCCAGCCGGGTGTGGATGTTTCCACTGTTCCTCCATGGTTACCAGAAAGCCCAAGGGAAAGATTCGTGTGGGCCTGGAGACCTGGGAAGCTTTCATTCTAGAAACATTCACAACCCTCAGAAATGAATCCCTAGGTCAAGGAGAGCTTGTACCTGCTCACATCAGCAACATGCCCTTTTAAATTTCTGGTGTAGCACTGTTTACAATAGTGAAGATTGGGAAACCGTCCAAAGGCCCCAGGGCAAAGGAGTGGCTATAGATGTGGTGGTGTATATACACAATGGAAATCTGCTCAGCTCTAAGCAATGATGAAACCTTGCCTTCTGCTCTAAGTTGGATGGACTAGAAGTGATCTCACTGTTAAGTGAAGAAAGTCGGTTAGGAAAAGGAAGCGACAACTCCAGGGCAGTCTGACCATCTGTGGTGTAGACAGAAGCACAGCATTACAATAGATGGTCTTGAACACCCCATGGGACTTTGACTACAGAGTTGAAGCTACCGCACAGGAGGGAAAAAGGGGAAGAGCTCTCTAGAAGCGGGGCACTAGAATAGTGGTGGAAGGGAATGGGCATTTGGGGGAAGGGAATGGGCACATACCGGCAGTATTCAGGGGTTATTCCTGGCTCTGCACTCCGGAATTACTCATGGTGGTGCTCAGGGAACTATATGGAATGCTGGGAACCTGATCCGGGTCAGAGGTATGCGAACCAAGTACTTTACCTCTATACTGTTCCTCCAGCCCAGGGAATGGGGGTGGTAGGGGGGCAGAAACTCTGCATATCAAAAAGTGTTAGCAAACACCCTTGTAACTGTGACCACAACTGCAGTAAAAAAGAACTGCTTACAAAAGAACAGAGAGAAAGAAATCAACCCCACATCTCATAAAATTCAATATTGTGGTTTGAAATGATTTTGAAATTTAATGTCATGATGTAGGGGCATACCAGAGCTGTACAATTCCTATCAGATCTGAGAATCAGAAGCCCCATCACCCTGGGAGGAGGATTTGAGTGGGAACTGGGGGCCTAGTGGGGACTCCTTTAGTGGGTGCTAAGCAGACTCACAGACATGGGGCAGAGTTGCTACTGACTCTCCCTGTGCCCAGCCACTCACGAGGCACCCGGGAGGGATGGCGGGTTCTAGCCCTGGCCCAACACCCCAGCAGAGCCTAGCAACAAGCCAGACGACCCCCACTCCATGAGGGCCTCCATTTTCCACATCTGGACTTCCCCCTCATCAGAACTCCACCAAGCAGACCAGCCAATCACAGCCCGGCTTGTGTGGTTGCTTGCGCCCCAAGGTTCATCAGTAAATGCTGGATTTAGAGACGACTACAAGAGTATGGTACCCACACGGCAGAACCTGGCAAGCTACTGTGTCGTATTTGATATGCCAAATACCAGTAACAATTATAGACCTCATTCCCATGACCTGAGGGAATGGCTTGAGGCTCTTTATGTTCCTGGAGCAAGCAGATGCCCTTGGGCTCTACTTGCATGAGACAGGACATATAGAGATGTTACTGGGGCCTGCTTGAGAAAATCGATGATGAACAGGAAGACAGTGATTAAGCAGTATGAAATTTAGAACTGAAATTAGAGTCAATGAGCTTTGTAGCTCTAGATTTTCCTGCTAAGAAGTCTATGTGACTTTAAACTTCTTTTCTGTGAATACATTTTTGAGAATAGAAAAGTTACTTAATTTGTTAATTAAGTAAAAATGCAGCATCTACTGCTGTATTCTCAGATTTATTTTTGGGAAGATTTCATACTATATTAGAATAGAGTATAAAAGCTTTTAACCATTTTTATTTTACACAAAACATATAATTGGTTTATATAAGTATGCATTGTGTTTTTGTTTTTTTTAGTTTTTTGCATTTATTTGCCAACAGAAATTTTGTAGATAATGAAAGAAGGAATATTTCTTATCAAGGCTGCATTTTTTTTCTGAAATAATTTTATTGCTCGATCTCATCCTATAACTGCTTTATCTATTGGGTTTCCATAATGCATTTAATTTTTTAAATGAATTTTGGGAATGAGAAAGTTACTAAGTTAATTTACTTCCTTTATGTTGAAATTCTAATTTTACAACTGAGTAGTATAAATATGTATAAAATGATTAACTTCTTTGAACCATTTGTTCCTTATTTTGAAGAGAGTCGCATAATACCTATACAAAACTCTGAGATTTGATGTTAAACAAGTCATATTAAATTGCTAATAATTTGGGGAGGAATGCTCTGGTACTCAGAGTTTATTCATGGATTTGTTATCAGGAGTAACCACCAGGGATGTTAAGGGATCATGTAACCTGCCAGGAATTGAATCATGGAAGCTCATTTAAGGCAAGCACCTTACTGGTTCTACTTTTTTGATCCCCCAAAATATTCTTTTAATTATTGGTGTAAAATATTGGAACTGCATCTAAACCATTTATTTGATAAACTAAAAATATTTTTCCTTGGTGATTCGTGATCATTTATTGAAAATTAAATAAAAGTTACCAGAAAACAATTCCTATCATCTTAGGTCTTATACTTACGCAATAGATTTTTCGTCAATTAACAAATCAAATTTTGATCACCAGTGCTATATGGATATGAACAAAGTCAGAAACTCATTGGCCAGCTTGAATTGAGTTCTCATGAAAGCTAAAAGGCAGGCTCATTAACAGTGACTAGACATGCTCTGAGAAAAGTAGCATTCAGTGCTGGAGAGACAGCACAGTGGCTAAAGAACGTGCTTTGCATGTGGCCTAGCCCAATCGGGCCTCCTCTGGTTGTGCTTCCAGTACAAACTATGTACAGCCCTTAAGCACCCTCAGTAGAGCCCATTGTCCTTAATGTATACCATATACACATACACAAACACACAAAGAACTAGCATCAAGGTGTCTGAAATATTTAGAAACAAATAGAGCAAAAAAGTTCCTTTTGACACAGGTTCTTCCTGTGTCAGCAGAACTGAGAAGAAATATATAATGTGATTCCAAAATTGAGAAAAGCAACTAATAAAAAGTAAGCACATTAGGAAGCAGAGAATAGCATGGTATTCTTGCATTTTTAGATAATAGTTTAGAGGCAATAAAGTGACACTGATAGCTGCCTAAGTGAGAAACAGATGACTTTAGTGCATATTAATAAGTGAAAAAATTGTGTTGTAATTTAATGCAGAGGTTTTCAAGAAATAGTAACAATTTAGAGGTATATAACACACACATTCACACACACACATATATATAATAAATTGGTTTATGAGATGAATAAGGAAAGTTGGGAAGTAAGAGATATCAATCAATATTTTTTATTTCTATAACTATCAGGTAAACAAAATACAAAGAGAAATATTTTCTACCTAGCCCTCTCAAAATCTGTAAACTACAACCTAAAAATGTAAAGCAAAACTTTCTAGTTTGAGTGTGAAATATTTGACACTTTGATTGGTGAAGGAACAGCAAGCAGGGCTGGAGAGATCAAACAATGCCCTGGAGAGCATGCATATAGGAGCCGCTCTTCTGATTGACACCACACTTTCCTCAGAGTACTGCCAGGAGTGAGCCCTGAACAGAGAGGGAGCATCCCCTGAAGACACCTTGCTATTGTACAAAATTAGCAGGGGGAGAGAGAGAGAGATGAGTGAGAGAGAGAGACAGACAGACAGACAGGCAGACAGACAGGCAGGCAGACAGACAGACAGACAGAAGAGGAGACACAGCAATGGTCCCAACATGCTTTTATATCTATGTTTAAACATCCTACATGAATATTTACATGTATTCAGAGTTTCACTCTTTTTTGGAACGGTGTCTGGCTCATGTTTACCAAACTAAACATGATTCTTTCTACTCATTCTTGTACAACTGCAAAGTAGTTGTATCTGCAGGCCTTTTAAGGACTAACTGCCCTCCCTTTCATTTGCAACCTAGTGCTCAGAGAGGACACTGCAAGCTGGCTGTAGCCAGAGAAGTGAGTCCTTACTGTGACCCGCAAGCACATGACTGAGCAAGGTGCTTCCAGTCTTGTCTTCAAAGGTTCTTGTTCTGTTCAAACAGGAAGAAGGAACTTAAAGACACTTTCTACACAATGCCTCAGTTACTAAGAACTTTGTCAAAGTTAATCTTTCTCACTTTCTTCCCAAATCTTCCCAAATGTGGGAGTCAGCAAGTTATCAGAGGCTGTTTTGGGGAATTCTGTCAACAAAATTCAGGTTAGAGGTACCACATCTTCACTTACCTACAAGAATCTGGACTGGCCCCCCACAGAATCTGGACTGAAACCAAGCAGTTGGTGCTTTTCCAGGCATTAGCCTTTTGCTTTACATTTTCCGTAAATGATTTCCCATAAATTGCCTTCATTTTGTCTCTCACTAATGCCCTAATAGGTGAGTCTGGAAACTCTATTCTCTTAATAACTCAGCAGAGCTCTTGATAAATAGCTTGCCTACATTCTTTGTGCATGTTGAAGGCCATTAAGTAAAATATAAATATGAACCCAATAATACTACTTGTACACTCAGAATATATGGAACTACAAAAAGGAAATGAAAATACTCCAATGCAGTCTTTATTGAACTTTCAAATCAGCTGTTTTTTTTCAGAGATACCACATTTAGGTCCGTATTTTTCAGTGACAGCTATATAAGATATGCAATGTTTATGTGTCATTTTGTGAGTGTTTAATACATGGAAATCAATAATCAAAGGAATCTAATTATAATGGAGGACAAAGTTATTAATGATTAAGTTTTAGGCATGCATGCATGCAGTGTGCATGTGTGCACCAATCCCTTTACCAGGGTTTACTTCCCTTCATCAATATCCCAAGTTTCCCTTTGTTCCCAAGCTTACCATTAGGTTAGGCATTGTTCCATCTGTCATTTAGTGTCCTTTTCTCTGATATATACTCCTCCTCCCCCACATACAAACACACACACAGACACAGAAACATAGACACACACAGATACACACACAGATACACACTCACACGCACAGACACACAAACACACACACACACTCTTCCTATCTGGTGGCACGTTTTCTTTTGAAGTTTTCCTGCTCTTCATTTCTATTTGCTTTTTGAGCTTGATGATTACTTTATAAATTTTCTTTATATCCCAGAGCATTTTGTGTCTATTCTATCACTTTGTCTAACTTCACTCAACATGATATTCTCCAGATCAATCCACCTATAAGCAAGTGCTTGACTTTATCACCGCTAACTTCCAAGTTGTATTTAGTTTTCTATCTGTACCATATTTTCTTCATCCAGTCATGTGTTCTTGGGAACTTGGGCTGTTTCCAGATTTTGATTATTGTAAACAGTGCTGCAATGAACATAGTCAGAGTTCAGGAATCTTTTTTTTTTAACATTTTATTATATCACAACTCCACCCAGCAGACCAGACTATCACAGCCCGGATCATCGACACCCACCCTGCAGCAGTATTTTTTTCCAATTCGGCCCAGGTATGCTGAATCAGAGACTCTCAGACATGGGACAGAGCTGCTACTTGCTCTCCCTGTGCCCAGCTGCTCATGAGGTGCCCGGGAGGCATGGCGGGTTCTAGCCCTGGCTGCCACCCCAGCAGAGCCTCACAACAAGCCAGATGGCCCCCCTCCCCCTACTCCATGGGGCCCACTATTTTCTATTCTGGACTTCCCTCTCATCACAACTCCACCCAGCAGACCAGACTATCACAGCCTGACTCAAGCGGCTGCTAGTGGCCGGCGGTTCATCAATAAATGCTTTATTTAGAGGTGACTACAATAATATGCCACCCGCACAGCAAGCCTGGCAAGCTGCTCGTGTAGTATTTGATATGCCAAATACTAGTAACATTTATATTAGGTCATTCCCGTGACCTAATATAATGGTTTGAGACTCTTTATGTTCCAGGAGCAAGCAGATGCCTTGCTCCAGTGACATAAAGTTGCCCCATCCAACTCATTTTGATCTGACTTTTGTGCATGATGTTAGGCAGAGCTTGAAGTTGTTGGGCTCTCCTAGCATGAGACAGGACATATGGAGATATTACTGGTGCCCGCTCTAGCAAATAGATGATTAACGGGAAGATAGTGGTAGTGATTATACCACACTGAGATATACAATTACAAAGATGTTCATAAGATGTTCATATTTGGGTTTCGGTCATGCAGTGTTCCAGCACCCATCCCTCCACCAGCGCCCATTTCACACCACCAACATCCCGATTCCCTCACCCCTCACCTAGCCTGCCACTATGGCAAGTACTTTATATCTTTCTCTTTCTCTTTTCCTTCCCTTCCACATTGTGGATTACAATACATAGATTAAGAGGTTGTCATGTGTATCTTTTTGTCTGTATTTAATGCTCAGTTCCAGGTTGGTATTAGCACTTTCAACAATTATTAGCTCTCTGTTCCATGCTCTATCTTACCTAGCCTCTGACTCCCACACGTTTGTGATCATTTCCACCTTTGTCAAGACTTCTTTATCCATGTTTCGTCTGATCTTGGATATTGGTATCATAATATGTACATATATATTTATGTCATGAAAATAAAAGCAGTCATTCTATATCTGTATCTCTCCTTCTGGCTAATTTCCCTCAACATGATCCTCTCCATGTCCATCCATTTATAGGTAAATTTCATAACTTCATTTTTCCTAACAGCTGCATCGCATTCCATTGTGTAGATGTACCACTGATTCTTTATCCAGTCATCAATTCTTGGGCATTCTGGTTATTTAAAATTCTGGCTATTGTGATTAATGCTGCTATGAACATAAAAGTAGGGATGGCGTTTCTGCTGTGTAATTTTGTTTTCCCAGGGTATATTTCCAAAAGTGGTATGGCTGGGTCAAATGGGAATTCAATTTCTAGTCTTTGGAAGAATGTTCATATTGTTTTCCAAAAAAGCATTGGAAAAGCAGTCGACATTTCCACCAATAATGGATGAGTGTGCCCTTTTCCTTGCATCCACACCAGCATTTGTTGTTGTTGCTCTTTTGGATATGTGAGTCTGTGGTGTGAGATGATACCTCATTGTTGTTTTGATTTGCATCTCTCTGATGATTAATGATGATGAGCATTTTTTCATATGTCTTTTGGCCATTAGAATTTCTTCCTTGTTGAAGTTTCTGTTCATATCTCCCCCCATTTTTTTGATGGGGTTGTTTGTTTTCTTCTTGTGGAGTTCTACCAGTTCCTGATATATCCTGGATATTAACCCCTTATCAGATGGGTATTGGGTAAATATTCTTTCTCATTCTGTGAACATTTTTTGTATCTTGGTCACTGTTTCCTTTGAGTTGCAGAAGCTTTTTAGTTTCATGTAGTCCCATATGTTTACCTTTTCTTCTAGTTGCTTTGTTAGTGGTGTTTCACCTTTAAAGATGCCGTTAGCTTCAATGTCGTGGAAAGTTTTTCTATATTTTCTTCAATGTACTTTATGGATTCAGGTCTGATATTGAGATCTTCAACTCATTTTGATCTGACTTTTTGTGCATGATGTTAGGCAGAGGTCTAAATTCTTTTTTTTTTTACATGTTGCTGCCCAGTTTTTCCAGAACAACTTGTTGAATAGGCTTTCCTTACTCCATTTCAGACTCTTTTCACCTTTATCAAAGATTAAATGATCATATCTTTCAGGTTGTGTGTCAGGATACTCAATTCTATTCCATAGATCCACAGGTCTGTTTTTATTCCAATACTACGCTGCTTTAATTACTACTGCCTTGTAATATAGTTTGAAGTTGGGAAAGGTGTTGCCTTCCATCTTCTTTTTCCTGAGTATTGCTTTCGATATCCATGGGGGTTTATTGTTCCATATAAATTTCAGGAGTTTTTGGTCAATTTCTTTTAACAATGTCATGGAAATCATTATAGGGACTGCACTGAATCTGTACAAAGCTCTAGGGAGTATTACCATTTTGACAATGTTAATTCTCCCCATCCATGAGCAGGAAATATATTTCCGTTTCCTTATGTCCTCTTTTATTTCTTCTAGCAGTGTCTTGTAGTTTTCTTTGCACAGGTCCTTTACACACTTGGTTAAGCTGATTCCTAGGTATTTGATTTTCTGTGGTACAATTGTGAATGGAATCATTTTCAGGAGTCTTTAGATCTCCAGTTGTGGTGGAAATTCCAAGTAGTAAGATTTCTGTGCTGAATGAAAGCACAGTTGCTAGTTTTTGAGTAATGGCCATATTGACTTCCTAAAAGGCAGTTAGTTGACATTCATGCCAAAAATGAATGAGGATCCCTTTCCTCCCACATTCTCAGCAGCACCAGTTGTTCTTTTTAATGAGTGCCAGTATCTCTGCTGTGAAATATCTGATAGCTTTGATTTTCATTTTTTGGTGACTAGTGTCATGGAATATTTTTTCATGTGCTTTTTGGTTATTTGTGTTCATTCTTGAGAAAGTTCCTGTTCATTGTTCTTCACATTTATTGATCAGGTTAGGGTTTTTTCCTTGTAAAATTTAAAAAGCTCTTTATATATTTTACTAAGTGGTGATAAAGATTTTCCCTGTCTGGAGACTTTCTTCATATTCTTCACATTGTACTTTTGATGAGCAAATTCTTGTTTTTTTTTTAATGTTGTCCCATTTGTTTATAGTTACTTCTATTTGCTTTGTCAATAAATAATATTTCATCCTTAAAGATGTCTCTAGTTTCACTGAGTAGAGAGTTCTACCAATATTTTTCTCATGTGCCTAATGAGCTCTAATGTGATATTGAGGTCTTTAATCCATTTTCATTTCATTTTTTGTACATAGCATTAGAAAGAGCTCTGAGTTTAGTCTTTTGCATGTAGACCATCAATTTTCCCAACACCTCTTGTTAAAGGGTTCTCCTTGATCCACTTCACATTTTATACCCTTTACAAGATTTAGGTCTGACTCTGGATTTTCAACTCTATTCCATTGATTTGAGAATCTGACCTTGTTCATTTCCATGTTGTTTAAATTACTGTTTTCTTTGGCACATTATGATGTTGAAGAAAGTGATTCATCCCATCTTCTTGTGGAAGGGGTGGGAAGGGAGGTGGGTTAATATTTTATGTGAAGTGCGAAGATATTGATCTATTTTTAATAATGTCATGGGTATCTTTATAGAGGCTGCATTGATTCTACAAAATGCTTTGGGAATTATTGCCAGTTTGACAATATAAATCATACAAATTCAAGAGCAGGGCATACATTTCCATTTTCTCATGTCTTATTTCTGTAAAAAGTGTTCTGGAGTTTCCACTGTATAAATTCTTTAAATCTTTAGTTCAAATGATTCATAGGTACTTGTGAGGAACAATGTGAAGTGGATTAATTTTTAAATAATCAACTGTCTTTTTAAAATTTTTTTATTATATCGCAGTGAAACATACAGTTACCTGTCTTGTATTTTATTATTCATGTATAGAAAAATAATGGCCTTTTGCATGTTAATTTTGAACCCTAAAATTTTATTATATAAATATATTGTTTCTAGGAAGTATTTTTTTCTAGGAAGATTCTTTAGGGAGTTTCAAATATGGTATCATATTATATGCATATAGTTAATATTTAACTTCTTCCTTTCTTATCTGAATACCCATGATATCTTTTTTTTCTGCTTAATTGCTGTGAAAAGTGCTTGCACTACTATGATGAACAAAAGTTGTCATAATGGGCAAGCTTGCATTGTGCATGATCATAGAAAGAAGGCTCTTAGGTTTTTATCATTGAGTACAAAGTTTTCTATGGACTCATAGTAAATTGTTTTGATTATGTTGATGAAATATACTTCACTTCCCATTATACTGAGTCGGGTTTAATTAATTAATTAATTAATTAATTAATGTATTATTAACATTACTATTAATGCCTAATTAATGCCTAATTTACGCCAGACTCACAGCTAATCTGCAACTCCGGAAGAGATCAGACCCATCCACTTCAGACCCACAGCTGTGCTGCTCGGCCAGCCCCACATGGAAGCAACCCATGGAGCTGACCTCCCGGTAAGGGGTTTGGCCAGCCCCTGGCTGAGTCCAACATTGTTCCAAGGGTTTGCTCTCATGTGCGGGGAGAGACCTCGCTGGCCGGACTCGGAGTGGAGATTTGGGCCCTGCCCTTTCCTCCGTGCCAGTTGCCCCCGAAGAGAGAGAGAGACACTCACGCCATACCCACAGTTCCCTTTGCGTGAGGGTCGCTTTGCACCTGCCATATATTCTTAGAGAATGCAGATTTTAGGATAAGGTCCTTCCCAAGATCTTTTACATTTATACATTGTGTACAGTTCTAGACAGTTTCTAACTGATACCAGTAGGCCTAGCAAGAAGCCAGAGCAAACCACTCATTATGCTGTCAGTCTTCCTCAACATCCAGACTCCATAGTTCCTCTGAGCTCCATCCTTTAGAAAACCTCATCTTCCCCCTTTAAATTTCATCAGTAAATGCTCGAGATGAGAGCCTTCTACTGAGACTATACCACCTACACAGCAGAGCCTGGCAATCTACCCGTGTTTTATTTACTTGTTATGCCAAAAACTCGTAACAATTATGGACCTCAGTTCCATGACCTGAAGAATGGTTTCGGGCTCCTCCTGTCCCTGGAGCAAGCAGATGCCCTTGGTTTACACTTTTTGTGACAGGACTTATTCAAATGTTATTAGTGTCCACTCAAGCAAATCGATGAACAATGGGAAGACAGTGATACAGTGATACAGTGATACCATTAATGGGCAATGGAACTTGTGGAATATTTACTATAGATTTATTGATATGATCACATGATTTTTTTCTTATGTTGTTATGCTGTGACGGCAGAGCCTGGCAAGCTACCCGTGTCGTATTTGATATGCCAAATACCAGTAACAATTATAGACCTCATTCCCATGACCTGCTGGGATGGTTTGAGGTTCTTTATGTTCCTGGAGCAAGTAGATGCCCTTGGATTCTATTAGCATGAGACAGGACATATGGTGATGTTACTGGTGCCCACTCAAGCAAACTGATGATGAACGGGAAGACAGTGATACAGTTATGCTGTATTAGGCTCATAAATTTGCTTATGTTGAACTTGCCTTGCATCCCAGGATGAATCCCAAACAGACATGGTATATTATCTTTTGATTCAATGTTTGATTCAGTTTGCTAATATTTTGTTGAGGATTTTTGTATCTATGTTCATCAGGAATATCAGTGTGTACTTCTCCTTTTTGTGCTGTATCTGTCTTCTTTTGATATCAGGGTAATGTCTGTTTCATAGAATCTGTATGGAGGTAATTCTGCTACTTTGATTTCCTACTACTGATAAGTCTAAAATTATAAGTAGTCGTTCTTTAAATATTTGAAAGAATTCACCAGTGAAAATTACTGGACCTGGGCATCTGTTTTGGGCAGAATCATGATTACCATTTTAATATCTTCAAAAGTGATAGGTCTGTTCAGACGTTCCATATTTTTTGGTTCAGTTTTGAAAATTATATTAGTACTGGAATTTATTCATTTATTTTAGGTTCAATTGTTTGGTAAGCATAGAGATTTTCCAAAGTAATCCCTCACAAGCCTTTGAATTTTGGAGGTATTTCTTGTGATATTTTCTTTTTATTTTCCCCTTTTAATTGAATCACCATGAGATACATACACAGTTTTCAAACTGCTCATGATAGATTTCAGTCATACAATGCTCCAGCATCCATTCATCCACCATTCAACATTTTCCTCAACAATATAGCCCAACAATGTCCACAGTTTCCCTCCTACCAGAACCCTTTCCCCAGCCTGCCTTTATGGTAAGCACTTCTCATTCTCTCTCTCTCTCTCTCTCTCTCTCTCTCTCTCTCTCTCTCTCTCTTTCTGCCTTTTGGGCATTGCAGTTTGTAATACATATACTGAGAGATTATCGTGCTTGTTCCTCTACTACTTTCAGCATAAAGTTCTTATTCAGAGTTCTAATTTCTGACTATCATTGACATAATGGTTCCATTTCTATTCCAACTACCCCTCTTGAATGACTAGTACCCCAGGACAGTAGAAACACAGATCAAGAGAATTGGATCATGGTTGAAAGACTGTCTCAGGTGTGGCGGAAAAGGCAGTTGGGATTGAAATGGAACCATTATGTTAATGATAGAAATGAGCACTATGGATAAGAACTTTTATGATACTCTTTTTGTGTCTCACAAATGAGTGCATTCATTCTATGTACCTCTCCTGACTCATTTCTTTAACATGATACCATGTCCATCCTTCTATAAGCTAATTTTGTGAGTTAATTTTTTTCTAATATTGCATGGCATTCTATTGCATCCACGTACCATAGCTTCTTTATCCAATTGGCTGTTTGCAGGCACTTGGTAATTTCCAGATTCTGGCTATTTTGAATAGTTCTGAAATGAACATAGACATGCAGGAGGCATTTTGCTTTGTGTTTTTACACCCTGAAGGTATATTGCCAGAAGTGCTAATTCTGGGTCATATGAAAGTTCAATTTCTAGGGGCCAGAGCAATAGCCCAGCAGGTAGGGTGTTTGCTTTGCAAGCGGCCTGCCTGGGTTCAATCCCGGCATCCCGTATGGTCCCCGAACACCGCCAGGAGTAATTCCTGAGTGCAGAGCCAGGAGTAGCCCCTGAAAATTGCCTGGTGTGACCCAAAAAAAGAAAAAAAAAGTTCAATTTTTAGTCCTTTGAAGAATACTCATAGTGTTTTCCATAAAGTGTGAACCAGTTCTCATTCCCACCAATGACTAGTGAGAATCCTTGTCTCCTGCATCCTTGCCAACACTGGCAGTTGTTCTTACAGATGTGTGCCAGTCTTTGTGGTGTGAGATATTATCTCATTGTTGTTTTGATTTCCATCTCCATGATTACTAGAGATAAGGAATACTTGTTTTCATGATTTTTTTTCTGTTTGATTTTGTTATTTGAGGAAGTTGCATTCATTTTCTCTCCCTATTTTTTGATGGATTTGGATGTAATTTTTTCCTTGTAAACTTCTACCACTGCCTTATATGTCTTGGTTATTAACCCTTTATCAGATGGAAGTTAGGCAATAGTTTTTCCCATTTCCTGGGCTGTCTCTATATCTTGGTAACCACTTCTTATGAGGTGCAAAAACTTTTTATGTAGTCCCATTTGTTTATCTTTCCTTCCACTTGTTTGGTCAGTGATTTTTCATCTTTATTTTTTTTTTATTTCTTTAATATTTTGCCATACCACATTGAGATATACAATTACAAAGATGTTCATGTTTGGGTTTCAGTCATATAGTGTTCCAGCACCCATCCCTTCACCAGTGCCCATTTCCCACTACCAATGTCTCCAATTCCCTCTGTCCTCCCCCAGCCTTCTTCAATGGCAGGCACTTTACCTCTGTTCTCTCTCTTTCTCTCTCTCTCTCACTCTCTTTCTCTTCCTTCTCTTACACATTGTGATTTACAATACATACATTTAGAAATAGTAAGATATATCACTTTGACCTTTGTATAGAGCTCAGTACTAGGCTGGTATTATCATTTCCAAAGATTATTAACACACTGTTCCCTTCTCTGTCTTACCTAACCTCTGACTCCCACACACTTGCAGTTGATCCCACCTATTGACAATACCTCCTGGTTCAAGTTTTGCCTGACCTTGGTTATTGGTATCATAATATATATTATATAATATATATATCCTGCTCAAAATGGACTAAAGATCGCAATGTCAAACCTGAATCCATAAGTATATTGAAGAAAACATAGGAAAAATCCTCTACGACATTGAAGTTAAAGGCATCTTCAAAGATGAAACATCACTAAGAAACAAATTGGAAGCAAAGATATACATGTGGGACTACATGAAACTAAAAGTCTTCTGCACTTCAAAAGAAACAGTGAAGAAGATACAAAGATAGTCCACAGAGTAGGAAAGACTATTCACTAATAGTCATTTGATAAGGGGTTAATATCCAGGATATATCAGGCACTGGTAAAACTTCACAAGAGTAAAAAGAGCCAACCCCATCAAAAATGGGAAGAAGCAATGAACAGAAACGATGACAAAGAAAAAATTTGAATGGTCACAGGCATATGAAAAAATGCTCATTATGATTGATCATCAGGGAGATGCAAATCAAAACAACAATGAGGTATTATCTTAAATCATAGAGACTGACACACATCCAAAAGAGCAAGAACAACCTGTGCTGGCGTGAATGTGTGGAGAAAGGGACTCTCATCCACTGTTGGTGGTAATCACGACTGGTACAGCCATTTTGGGAAAAAAATGGACATTCCTCCAAAAACTAGAAATTGAGCTCCCATTTGATCCAGCAATACCACTCCTGGGAATATACTCTGGGAAGCCAAAACACACAGCAGAAACATCTGCACCTTTACGTTTATAGCAGCACTATTCACAATAGCCAGAATCTGTAAACAACCAGATTGCCTGAGAACAGATAACTGGATAAAAAAACTTTGGTACATCTACACAATGGAATGCTATGCAGCTGTTAGGAAAAATGAAGTTATGAAATTTGCCCATAAATGTACGGACTTTGAGAGGATCATGCTGAGTGACTTTAGCCAGAAGGAAAAGGACAGGTATGGTTTTTCATCTTTAAAGTTACCCTGAGCTTCAATATCTTGGAGATTTCTGCCTCTTCCCATATCTAGTTAACACCAAGGTGGTTCCTGATCACAAAGCCACCATTAATCCCTGAACAGGTTGGACTAAAATTCCTCTGCCCATCAGAATATTTGGAGTTGCCTTTTCACAAAGAAAATATAACTCATAGCCGAATGTTGGCATATTTCTAAACATACATAGTAAACAGTGTTTGAGGACTAAGAGAAATAAAGAAATTTTGATAAGGCTTGAGGTTTGAGGGGAGATGAAGCAAGTGCTGACTGATCATGTTGCAGCTGGCGGTGTAATTGCTGGTGAATTCTGCATATTTGAGAAATCATCTTTACTGCAAAATGAGAGTATTAATAAACTATTATAAATAAATTTTGAAGGACCAATGTAATTTCTAAAAGCACCCAAATCCTACCTTCTTGGTTTTCAATGTTCTGCAATTTTAAACAAGTTTCTTTGCTGAGATTGATAGCATATTCTCATTTATAAAATGCTGATCTATGAAAGACTTCTAATCTTTAAATAATGAATTTTAGTGACCCATGAATTTAATTTGAAAGGTGCTATAATATTGCAACATAGTTAGTATTATGATCCATTTTAAAATATTCAGTATCATTATACCTTTAAAATGTTCTTAGGAATTAGAGTGATTATACATGAGCATTTGCTGAGTGAGTCTTAGAATTTAATGATGACTAGGATGGCTAGCTCCTGCTTGATTATTTCAGAAAAGATAAAACAGAGGAAAGTACTGAAAGTTTTAAAATCTCTAACTGCTGTAGGCCACTGTCATTTTAAATTTATATTCTTTGTATAATCGGCATTGGGCATTAATGTTCCAAGCTGATGTGGAATATTTCCAGTCTCCCATCTTTGGGAACATAAAGCATAAGTCTCTAGGATTCAAGGGTTGCCACTTGTCACCTTTATATTTCTAATAAAAAATGAATTGTAGGGAGGCACAGCACTTCATCATGGAAATACTCCATTGCATTTCCCTTAAGGATGAATATTTTATCAATTGAATAAGACAAAGAACTAGATTTTGCTCTTTAATATACACATGCATGCAATTTGTATTGCATTAGGAGTATCTTTCATATCAATTCAGATCCTTATTGCTAACATGGTTACACAATTTTATTTTGTTAATACAATGACAAATATACAGCCAAAGCTATCACTACTCTTGCTTCTTCATTATTCCTTTTTTCGATATACAGAGACAAAGTTTTGCATTACATTCTGCATTAAATTGAGTTATGATACATTCTTCTACATTTGCATATGGTTTTACTTTTTAGGGCTTACTATGAAAATGTAAGTGCCGCAGAGTCTCTTTTGAGCCAGTAACTTGTTTATTATTGTTTTTATCTTATGCCACAAATAAATTCTATCTTAAAGTAGCATTGGCAGAAATTGAAAAATAATTATTTTTCTTCCCATTTTAATAGAAAAACTATGACTGGCAATTACTCATGTATTAAATATAAGTGACTATATTTTCAAAGTTGCATATCTGGCAAGAACTTGATTGTCTTAAGTGAACATTGATAGGAATATTAATTGGTGGTTTAAATTAACACTGCCAATAATTGATGCTAGCTTAATTTTGTAATACTGCTTCTGACTTGATTTTATCATACAATCCAATACTAGGACTATACTTGTTAATATAAGTTAGTCACGCCTAATGCTTGTAACTACTAAAAACACAGTGGGCTTTATATTTGCTCCATAAGCTCACATCTGGCTAGCAACAATCATAGCTCTACCTTCAGTTTACTCTTGCGACAAATTTTTGACCAGGATTCTTCCAGAGTTTTTTCTTTGTGATGTTTAATACAATTAATGTACTTGTATAGGTCAAGCCTACAAAAAATACTTTAGTGAAAGGCTATCTTCAGTTTTGGTTTTCTCAAGACTAGAATACACAAGAATAAAGTACCTTTTAAATATGGAGAATAGGTCTATTCTATTTTTATGTAATTTTATTGGTATCACATGGAGAAATAGCATATAAACACATTTGTTTTTTTAATATTTTATTATACCACCATGAGATATACAATTACAACATTGCTCATATTTGAGGTTTCGGTCACACAGTGTTCCAGCACCCCACCCTCCACCAGTGCCCATTTCCTACCACCAATGTTCCCAGTTCCCTCCCCACTCCCATAGTCTGCCTAAATGACAGGCTCTTTATCTCTTTTCTCTCCTTCTCTCTCTTTTCCTTCTCTTACATATTGTAAACACATTTGTTTTTATGCCACAGTTAATTTACTGCTATTAGTAAATTATCCTATATCTCTCAATATCCCATCTGTACTCTCACCAAGCGGATTTACCTTCCACTGTTATCTACCCCCACATTTAAGTGACTTCTTTCCAGCAATTTATTTGCAGTATTAATTAGAAAATAAAATCTTAAGTAAACTTTATTAAATTCTTCTAATTAACACTATTTGATTTATATTTAAGAGTCAAATTATTATAATTAACTTTATTTATATTTATAAGAGTGCACAACACAAATAATTATATGTTGTTAATTTTTTTATGTATTTAGTGCATGAGACAGGACATACGGAGATGTTACTGGGGCCCGCTCGAGCAAATCGATGATGAACGGGAAGACAGTGATACAGTGCTTATTTGGAGCTATCTAATTTGCCTGCCTGATTAGTCCATGGGCATTTTGAGAAAATAGAGTCGCAGTGTTATTCTGTGCCACCTTACTGAAATCACTTACTATTAGTTTGTTTAGGCAATTGGTACTTGATTTAATTTCAGGAAAATCAAGAGGAGTCTGGGCACATAGTTTGAGAAGCTAGGTTGTACATAACAATTAATAGTTTCTCCAAGAGTGTTGAGAATTCTGATTGTACACATACAAAAGAGTAGAATGGTATGGTATAAAGTTTTGATGTGTTTTTTTAAAGTATGAGAATAAATAGTTTAGCTTTGTCCACTTTTTTTGTAGGATTTTAAAGGAACTATGCTGCAGTGGTATCTTTCAAATTAATTTAGGAAAAAATTATTGTATAATGAATTATTACTTTGTTGTACATTCTACACTGTATTAGTAAATGGGCATAAGTAAATGTAGAAGATATTAAAGAGGTAGCATTAGCTTTCAAATGATTAAGGAGTCAGTCAGAAAAAAAGGAATAAGTAAAATTATTGTAAGATGCACAAAATGGGTATGTATAAAAATTAAGGAAAACTTCAAAACAGCATGAAATTATGTAAGGAAATGATGCTTTCAGTGCAATTAACAGATTTCATTAAAATAAATCTTGTAAAATAATATAGTAAAATAAAATTGAATAATAGATATCTGGCAAAATGAGCTTAGTTACCAATAAATATTTCTTCACATTATCGCACAAACCTTACCCAAATGCAAAAAGTCTAGGACTATAATTATTAATTCATAAGCAACCATATATATATATATATAAACAATTTCAATGAAAAGCTAAGAAATATTAAATATATAACAATAAGAAAGTTGATAACTTTTTGTTTATATATGCACTTTATATATGTGTGTTTGTATGTCTCTTGTCTTAATTTTCTTATATATAACACACATACACAACAGTTACAGAACCATAAATATAAATAAATTATATACAATTGTTCATATTTCCAGTTTAGTTCCCCAAAGACATAAAATAGGATGAGCAGTTATATAATGCTGTTTCACAGTCAGAATGGCTATGTCAATTTTATCTTAAATATTTTTTATTAGTGCTATGAACTTGTTCTTTGGGAAAAATATGCAGTAGGCACTACTTGAAGGCAACAGTTCTCTTTATTCACACCAGATGGCACTATGGAACTTTTCCATTCTCTTCAAATGCCAAGTGAAATAATGCCAAGGGAAATACAATCTAAAACTCTTGCTGAAAAATTTTACTTCTTACTCTGCTTCCTAGGGTCAGCTGGTATATTGTTTAATATAAAACATAGGAAAATGCTGACCTATTGGGCTTGCCCTGTACAACACTAAACATAGCACAGGTAAATATAGAAGAATCGTTTTCCTAAGACTTTCAGAAAACATTCTAACACATTTTCTGTGAAACAATATATTATCTAAAGAACTATATAACCTTGTTTGGGGTTTGGTAAAATTCTTAAGAAGAGTTATACACATAGATTATGTTTTTGTTTGTGTTTTTTGTTTGGAGGCCACACTCTACAGTGTTCAAGGCTTATTCTCTCTCTGTGCATAGGCACCACTCATGGTATTGGATATGGGGAGGACCATAAATGATTGCAGAGGATAGAGCCGCATGGAAGGCAAGTGGCTTATCCCTCTAATCTCTCTCCATGCCTTCACTGCTATTTCTTAATATCTTTATTCCTCATAGCATGCGTGCTTGACTTATTTGTTTCTAATTGGACTATGCTTACTTCCAGGTATATTGATGATTTCATTTAGTCTTTACTTACCACCCGATAAAGGTTATTCAAATAAATTTAGATATAATGAATCACAATATTATATTTTAAATTCCATTTTTACCTTGTGTATATTTTTCTTATACATGTAAGTAATAAGTATTCGGATGTTAGTCATTTCAGATAAACTATTACGAATTGTGGTATTTTGTGACTGATTGTTATTGTGGCTGCATGGGAAACAAAGAGCAACACATAAGGGACATCAGTACCTGGAGGATGGACTATTGCTGGCCTCTTAACTAGCCTAACTTGATCTTACCAGCAAAGTGTCCCGGAGAGATTAGGACTCACAAAACTCTCAGAAGGAGTAACTTGTTCTGATCCTGGAGTCTAGATATCTACTTGATTTCCAAGGTTTGGTGTGTATTCTCCGGGGGATAGGTAGGGAGATGGATTATGGAGAAGATGTACAGTGAAGTTAAATAGTTTTTTTAAAGGTCCTATAAAGAAGGTGAGGAAAAGAGAATAGGTTTCACAGTGAACACAAGATTTTCCAGAGAGCAGTAAGGAAAAAGTGGGAGAGAGGCGAAGTGAGGGAGAAAGGGAATAAAGGAGTTATAATGGTACAAAGAACTAAGGCACTTCCTGTGTATGCAGCTGACTTTATTCAATCTCAGGCATTGTGTACGGTCCACTGAGCTCCACCAAGCATTCCCCTGAGCACAGAGCAAGAGGTAAGGCTTGAGCACTGCTGGGTAGGAACCACAAAATGAAACAATTTTAAAAAATAAAAACAAGTTGAAGGAATCCATGTTGGGATGCAGTAAACTTCTGTGTGTGTGTGTGTGTGTGTGTGTGTGTGTGTGTGTGTGTGTATCACATAAAGTGAAGGGGCACAGCTATATACACAGAGTTAGCAGCAGGACTGATTCCTAGCCACCCCAGTTTATATGTTTCCTTTCTTCTCCTAATTTGGTTTCATTCTTTTTTTAGCTGCCCATAATTAGGGCTAGTTGCTAGGGACTAACTAATCTTAAAGGACTACTACATTATCCTTTCATGGTTCTTTTTGAATGCTTGAACTGAAATTAACCTGAACTGTATTATCAAGTTATCTGCACAATCTGATGGCTACTTCATAATTAGTTGCTAGGGACTAACTAATCTTAAAGGACTACTACATTATCCTTTCATGGTTCTTTTTGAATGCTTGAACTGAAATTAACCTGAACTGTATTATCAAGTTATCTGCACAATCTGATGGCTACTTCATAATTAAACAAAATAATAGCAAAAGTACATTTTTTCTTCTGTTTTGATTTTTACTTTTTTTTTTTTTTTTTTGCTTTTTTTGGTCACACCCGGCGATGCTCAGGGGTTACTCCTGGCTCTGCACTCAACAATTACTCCTGGCAATGCTCGGGGGACCATATGGGATGCTGGAGATCTAACCCAGGCCAGCACAGGCCGGCCGTGTGCAAGGCAAGCGCCCTACCCCTGGGCTATCGCTCCAGCACCAAAACTTTTCTTTTTTTCTTTTCTTCTTTTTTCTTTCTTTCTTTCTTTCTTTCTTTCTTTCTTTCTTTCTTTCTTTCTTTCTTTCTTTCTTTCTTTCTTTCTTTCTTTCTTTCTTTCTTTCTTTCTTTCTTTCTTTCTTTCTTTCTTTCTTTCTTTCTTTCTTTCTTTCTTTCTTTCTTTCTTTCTTTCTTCTTTCTTTCTTTCTTTCTTTCTTTCTTTCTTTCTTTCTTTCTTTCTTTCTTTCTTTCTTTCTTTCTTTCTTTCTTTCTTTCTTTCTTTCTTTCTTTCTTTCTTTCTTTCTTTCTTTTTGCTTTTTGGGTCACACCCTGCAATGCTCAGGTGTTACTCCTGGCTCTGCACTCAGGAATTACTCCTGGCGATGCTCGGGGATCCAACCCGGGCCGGCATGGGCTGGCCGCGTGCAAGGCAAATACCCTACCCGCTGGGCTATCGCTCTGGCAATTTTTACTTTTTTTTGTTTGTTTTTTTGGGTCACACCTAGCTACGTTCAGAGTTTACTCCTGGATCTGTACTAGAAAAGTATTCCTCGTGGTGCTCATAGTACCAAATGGGATGCCAAGGATCGAACCCAGGTCTATCACATTTAAGGCAAATGTCCTACTCACTGTACTATAGCTCCAGCCCCTCAATTTTTACTTTTATTTACAGATTTTTCCCCTCAAAATAAAACAACTCAGTTTCATGGGATTTCTATGTCATATATTTAATTATTAATTTAATCAAAATTTCAATATGCACAAAAACCAAGCTATGCGCATTTTCACTTTTCCATAATCCAATTTAGGCTCACATATATGTATACATACAAATACAAATAAACATATGACTGACAAAATCAGGATTTCAAGAATCTATTGAACAATTGCATTTTTAATAAATATATTTACAAATTTTAGGCCTCAAATACCATTTTATCACAAGATATATTATTTTGTCACAGAGCATGTTGGTTACATTTTGGGGTCCTCGTTGATAGCATGCAAGAATATGAATCTGAATACCAGATATATTCAGTTTTGCTCACTGTTATTAAATACATCTTTATTTCTCAGGACATGGAGGTATATCTCTATGAACTGCCACAACCCCCAGAAATGGGAACTTAGTAGCTGGAGCAATAATCCAATTGCATTTTTCTTCTGTGTGTCAACACTGCCTCTCTACTTTTCTGCCAGCAAGGCATCTTGTTGTTGGAGTCTTCTCATTCCTTCTGTTCTGTCTCAAGTGGCTGATGCTTTGTTTTCTGCCTGGTTATCATTTGTATTGACGTCTTCTCTTTTTTTTATTTTCATGTACTCTTGGGCTCTGTTTTCTTTTTATGGTTTTGGCATCACACCTAGCAGTGCTTTCAGGGCTTAGTCTTAGCTCTGTCTTCAGGGATCACCTCTGGTGGAGCTCAAGCACCAAAGTCAGGTGTGCTGCATGCATGACAATTGTTTTCTTTTACACCAGTGATTTATAGCAGTCTACCCATATGTCATGCCATCTAGCTATCTTCTTGTCTTGTTCTAGGACTTGAGCTGATATGTACATCTTATCCCCACCTTTACTATTCTTACAATCTCATTGTTTCCATAATATGTAAGCAACATTTAAAAAGGAATATCAAATCAGATCAGACTCCCACTACTCACCCTGTAACAATTTCTATAGAAAGATTAGCACGTATTATTTTCTAAATGTAGTGAATTGCCTGTTAAAATTCTATATTACTATTCAAGTAGATCTAGTAACACAATGATCAAATCTACAATATAAACTAATCAAATGATTAAAGATATAATTATGCCAACTTTCACATCTAATAGAAGTTTAAGCAGCCAATAAATATCATGACTTTTACTAATTTGACTTAAAAGTAAGAGCTATAAACATCTGTAGACCATAAAGAGACATGATAAAATGTTTTTTTTCTTTCATTTGACATGCTATAAATAGGGTTCTATTATGAGCACTTTCTAACATAAAGCAAAAAGGCATATGCTTATATGGATGTTTTGGTAGAATTGACTAAAGGTTACATGAGAAATAAGTTAATGGACTGAAGTTTATAGCTGTGTGTATAACTGTCAGATCTTTCTGTAAATTACCTTTCTCTTCTGCTGGCTGGAATGCAAAAAATCCAATAAACTGTTAATAAAAATGGAAAGGTCATATGTAAATATCAAAGATCTTGAAAATGAACCAGAAAAGATGATAGTTTGCAGAAAAAATATTTCATATTCTGCTTCATTGTATTCTAAATGTGATTTGGGTTGCAAAGTGTGTTTCTAAGAAAAAAAAGTGCAGAAAACTTTCTATTAAAAACAGTTTAGTTTCCCATATGAAAAGAAGAGTTTGAATACTAATTGGCTGTTGGTTTCTGCAACTTCAGAAGAATTGCAGACAATTAAACGCTTTTATATTTTCTCTGATTAAGCAAACTCTTAATAGGGCCTCATGGAATGATTCCAGAAATACTGAGCGAGCACAATCTGTGATGGGTGTGTATATGCTATAGAAGCTCATTGCTTGGAGGCTAGGGAACTCTTCTTTCTGTAGTCAAATACCTCACAATCCAGTGTTCACTGGTGAGTCTTATGGTTACAAAGAGCTCAGGGCTAAAAGAATTGGAGCAACATAAATTACTCTTCTTTGCCCTACTCCATTTATTGAAAGACAGAACAGTCCTTTTAAAGCCAATTTGAAAGTTGTAGCCTCATAAAGGGAACACATTTAAACACAGGGAGAGGCTGAGTTTGAACACATGCTGCTTTTGATGAAGCCAGGAATCGTGCCTCTTTATCTCATGTGTGTATTTTAAGGGTTGTTCTAGTGTCTGATAATAATGGTTGGCATTAGGATGTGGTATGGGTTGGACCCCCAAAAGAGGTCTTTGAAAGATAAATTTCCTTCTCCTTTCCTTTCCATGCTTTAATTTAGTAATGCCTACACTGGAAAATTGTTGCACAAAAGCAACAGAAGAATCTAGTGTCACTAAGTATGTGAAGTAATAGGTAACATTGATTGCTGGTGGTTTCAGAGGAAGAGGTGATTTGGTAGAGAAGGTGATTAATCTCTATGATTTACGAAGATATTAATTTTTTCCTAAATGATTTAAATTATTCAACAAAAGTGTAAATAAAAGGATGAATGTATTTCACTGGAAATGTCTTGTGATTAAGATAAAAATTCCCAAATAAATTCTTCTCTTTACAGTTGCTGTAAATGTGTATGATACTTTCATTAAGCAAAGGATGAAATATATGCCTGTGAAACTCAGAGGCACAATGAAGAAGTTTAAATTCATTCAAAAGTCCCCCTTAGAATACATTATTTACCATATTTAAACATTGGTTTAAGGTCAGACTTAAACTAAAAATACTTCAGTTTAAACCTTTCTGATTCCTTGTGATCACTTTTCAATTAGACAATGAAAAACAATTTAGAAGATACTTAGCTTAATTGGTTTGCTTCTACTTTTTGACCTGTAGGACACCACTTATGTATTCTATGCACTATGCTTGTAGAATTATGTGCCTCTTTAGAATGTGCATTTCCCATGATTTTGTGCAAAATGTCTGGTTCAATCACCGTTAAATGCACTTTACTTCGTTTTCCTTCTTAAAAGAGCAGTGTTTAAGGTTTTGCTTATAAAATCCGGAATTAAAAAGAAATATAGCTTTTTATTAACAGCAAAATGTCTAAATCAGTAAATGATATTAGTTTATCTGCATAATAAGGTTGGAAAATGTTAGACTAATAAAATAAGAGAAATTATGGAATAATACATAGATATGAAAATTCATAAATATTCTAATATAGATTTTTAGAATCCTGATGAGTTAAATCATTTGGAATTATTGAGTTTTGTTTGTTCTTTTGCTTGAAAGTAAATATCTCTCTAGGGAGAGTTCCTTTTGTCTACAGTCTTATAATTTCTCCAATTAAGCTCCAAGAAACACTTCATTTGATAATGTACCAAGTTTTGTACTACCTCTATGATATAAGATATAAAAGACATTCTCATATATTCTGTTCTATCCTAAAGTTATATCTTTTGTTCTTGTTCTTCTTGTTCTTCTGGTTCTTCTTGTTCTTGTTCTTCTTGTTCTTCTTGTTCTTTTTGTTCTGGTTCTTCTTGTTCTTCTTGTTCTTCTTGTTCTGGTTCTGGTTCTTGTTCTTGTT
Source organism: Cryptotis parvus (assembly GCA_021461705.1). Classification (NCBI taxonomy): domain Eukaryota; kingdom Metazoa; phylum Chordata; class Mammalia; order Eulipotyphla; family Soricidae; genus Cryptotis; species Cryptotis parvus. The sequence goes on from JAJIBD010024136.1 coordinate 208,751, forward strand.
CTTCTGGTTCTGGTTCTGGTTCTGGTTCCTGTTCCTGTTCTTCTTGTTCTGGTTCTGGTTTCGGTTCTTGTTCCTGTTCCTCTTCTTGTTCTTTTTGTTCTTGTTCTTGTTCTTCTCCTCCATCTCCTTCTCCTCCTTCTCCTTCTCCTTCTCCTTCTCCTTCTTCCTTCTCTTCACTGTCTCACTGTCATTGGTTTCAATAGGAAGAGGCAGTCACACCCTCCCTGCTGTCCTTGAATTCTTCAAGATATTAAAGATCATCCGTGGTGGGAGGTCCTCAGAGCAGTACCCTGGCACAGTTTTCACATCAGAAGTGCTTTCTGTTTCCGTTTCTCTCAAGGGGTTCTCACAGGGGACAGAACAATGTGAACACTATTCTATAGTCTAGATAGTAACAGAAGGTCTAATTGCTTTTCCCAGGTGCTGTTCCTATATCTAGTCCCTAAGGTCCTAATGTTTTGATCCAAATCGAGGACTTTTTTCAATTATTACTATTTTTTAAATTATCACTTGTATCACTTATCTTCCCGTTGTTCATCGATTTGCTCAAGCGGGCACCAGTAACATCTCTATTCTTTGGGAATGAGTTCCATTATTGGTACTATTTTTGGCATATCAAATACACCACAGGGAGCTTGCCAGACTCTGCCGTGGCTCTGGATCCATCCCAGAGGACTCAGGCTTTTCCTATGTCAGACCATCAACTATTCAGAGCCCACAGGGCAGAACCCTGGGTGTAGACAAGCCTGACTCCTGTCTTCCACCTGCCGATGCAGGTGAGCATTGCAGCTACACACACCTGCAACACCTGTTCCTTTTGTGGTGCCAAACAACAGACAGCTTCATCCACCATTACTGGAACATGCAACTAGGCCACAACTTCAGAATCTCTCCTGAATGATCAAACTCCTTAGCTCCAGTTTGATCTGTCCATTTCTGAGCTTCATATTCATGATATTTTCCTTCTGCAGCATGCAGTTTTTGGCCAAAAAAATCTCATGGTGGTAAAATAATTTTTTTAAATATTTTTTATTATACGACTGTGAGATATACAATTACAAAGATGTTCATGTTAGGGTTTCGGTCATATGGTGTTCCAGCACCCATCCCTCCACCAGTGCCCATTTTCCACCATCAATAACCCCAATTCCTCACCCCTCCCTAGCCTGCCTCTATGGCAGTTTCTTTGTTTCTTCTGTCTGTCTGTTTGTCTGTCTGTCTGTCTCTCTTTCATCTTTTACACATTGTGCACTGAAATATACATGTTTCCTAGAAATGATTTTTTAAATTATCTGAGGTTAGGAGCCAGAGCAATACCATAGCGAGTAGGGCGTTTGCTTTACACGCAGCTGAACAGGATTTGATCCCTGGCATACCACCTGGTCCTCCAAGAACTACTCAGGAGTAATTCCTGAGTGCAGAGCCAGGAGTAACCCCCTAAGCATTGCTGGGTGTGATCCAAAAAAGCAAAATAGATAGATAGATAAATAGATAGACAGACAGACAGACAGACAGAAAGATAGATAGATAGATAGATAGATAGATAGATAGATAGATAGATAGATAGATAGATAGATAGATAGATAGATAGATAGATAGATAGATAGATAGATAGATAGATAGATAGATAGATAGATAGATAGATAGATAGATAGATAGATAGATAGATAGATAGATAGATAGATAGATAGATAGATAGATAGATAGACAGAGAGACAGACAGAGAGACAGACAGATAGATAAAATTATCTGAAGCCAGATAATTTAAAATTATAATGACCATGAAATTACAAATATACTTATGTTCTGGTTTCAGACATACAATGTTTCAACAGCAGTCCATTCCCCAGTGTCTGTTTCCCTTTCACCAATGCCCCATTCCCGTTTCCCACCCACCAGTCTGTTTCTGTAGGATGAGCCTTATTATTTGTGTTGATAAGTTTTTGCATGGCAGTTTTCATCACTATTGTTGCTATCGTTCCATATATAACACTGTATTACGATTCTAAACAATCTCCTCTTGCTGGTTAAATGTTTCCCTCCACCATAGTTATTGCCTGCCAACATCCCCCCCCTGACACACACATTATCTTCCAGCTCCCTAAAATGGCATATTTACTGTTAAATGCCAGTAAATATGTTCTTTGATTCCATTGCCTCTATATTCTACCATAGTGATGCACAAAATAATATTTAAAGGAAAATTATACAATTTGAACATTAATTATTATTTCACTGAAGTTTAAGACATTACTTTTATTGTTGGTAAAGATTATTTACCAACTTGTCAGCTAAAAATAACCAGCTAATAAAACCATTTAAATATTTTACATAAAATATAATTTGTAGAATAAATATAATTTTATTGTAAGCTGAATATTATTATATGAGCACCAAAAGATAAATTGTCTTTGAGAATTTTTTTTCTCCCTATAGCTGTATGATAGATTTTGGTTATATTTCTAGCACCATAGTTCCATCTCTTTTCCTTTAGTTCCTGTAAATACACTTTTTTTCTGCATGACTGCTTGCTTTTTTTTTATTTTTTCTCTCTTTGTGTTTGACTTTGGGTCACACTGGACAGTGCTCAGACATTGCTCTTTTTCTATGCTTAGGGATCACTTCTGGTGGTAATCAGGGAATATGTGTGATGTAAGGCAAATGCCTTGCCCCTATGCTATCTATCTACCCCACCCGATGTTGATTTCTGTGAAGAATTATAGTAAGTTTGAACCATATAAAATAATTCATTAGGAAACGCCTCCACTCCCCCACAGGTGTGTGTGTAATTCTTGCATCTCCGCGGACCCCAAGCTGCCCCAGGGAAGAGCGGAAACTCCATCAACAACGGGAACCAAGGCAAAGTGCCTTGGTTCCAGCCCAGACCAACCCCGACCTGTGCGCCCCTGAGTTCCCGGGGAAACGCCTCCTCCCCCCCACAGGTGTGTGTGTAATTCTTGCGTCTCCGCAGACTCCAAGCTGCCCCAGGGAAGAGCGGAAACTCCATCAACGGGAACCAAGGCAAAGTGCCTTGGTTCCAGCCCGAACGACCCGACCCGTGCGCCCTAAGTTCCCGGGAAACGCCTCCACTCCCCCACAGGTGTGTGTAATTCTTGCGTCTCCGCGGAACACAAGCTGCCCCAGGGAAGAGCGGAAACTCCATCAACGGGAACCAAGGCAAAGTGCCTTGGTTCCAGCCCGGACCGACCCCGACCCGTGCGCCCTGAGTTCCCGGGAAACGCCTCCACTCCCCCACAGGTGTGTGTGTAATTCTTGCGTCTCCGCGGACCCCAAGCTGCCCCAGGGAAGAGCGGAAACTCCATCAACGGGAACCAAGGCAAAGTGCCTTGGTTCCAGCCCGATCGACCCGTGCGCCCTGAGCTTCTGGGAACATCCCAAAACTCAAAACCGAGCAATCCTCTCACTACCTACCTTGCAGGAGGTACCAGTGAACCTTGGTTCCTACATCCTTGCTACCCACCCAAACTCTTCAAACAGACCAGACAGCTACTAACTGTACTATCTAGTCACCCAAGAACTCACAGTTGCAACCTACAATAGTCATAATGGTAAAGCAACGCAAAATTCCATCAAGCTCTGTGAGGTGAAGTCACTGGTCCAGATGAGTCAAGCAATACCAATGAGTTGCATAACCTATCTGAAAAAGAATTTCGGAAAGAACTGTTAAGGATTCAAAAGGAATTCAAAGAAGCAATGGAATGCAAAATCAATAAAATACAAGAGGACATGATAGCAGAAGTGAGGAAAATGCAAAAGGGAAATGACATATTAAAAATGAGGTAAATGAAATAAAAAACACAGTGGAAGGCCATCATAGCAGAATAATAGCTACTGAAGAAAGAATTAGTGATCTCGAAGACGAGTTCCAAAGATTCTGTACACAACACCAGAAAATAGAAAAAAAGGCTCACAATTACCCAACAGACAACAAGAGATAATCGGGATGAAGCCAGAAGAAACAACATACGGATAATTGGGGTCCCAGAAGGGCAAGATGAAAACCCTGATGAAGAAGAAACTGTCAAAGCCATTATTGCTGAAAAGTTTCGGAACTAAAGAATGCTTGCCTCAAGATCCAAGAGGCCCGTAGAATACCAGCTAAAAGAAACCCCAACAAGAATACTCCAAGACACATCTTAATAAAAATGACAAAAACTATAGATAGGGATAGAATACTGAAAGCAGCAAGATCAAAGAAGGAAATCACATACAAAGGAACATCTCTAAGATTTACAGCAGACTTCTCTGATGAAACACTCCGAGCCCGAAAACAATGGTGGGATATTGCGAAAAGGCTCAATGAACTGCAGGCTTCACCGAGAATTCTTTATCCGGCTAGGCTCACATTCAGATATGAAGGAAAGATACACAACTTCATGGATAAGCAACAACTCAGGAACTTCATGTACTCAAAACCAACTTTAAAAGAAGGACTGAAGGGTCTACTCTAATGCAACCAAACCCATAAGCACAACAAACACAAAAAAGAAAGATGGCACAAAATCCAATGACAATAATCTCTCTCAATGTCAATGGTCTAAATGCACCAATTAAGAGACACAGAGTGACAAAATGGATTAAAAAATTGAACCCAACATTCTGCTGTCTACAAGAAACGCATCTGAACAAGCAGAACAAACACAGACTCAGAGTCAAAGATTGGAAGACCATTCTCCATGCAAACAACTCCTCCAAAAGGCTGGTGTGGCCATATTAGTATCAGATAATATAGACTTCAGGCTGAAAAAGGTTAGAAGGGACAACGAAGGCCACTTCTTATTAATTAAGGGGGTATGTACACCAGGAAGAAATTACACTACTAAACATATATGCACCCAATGAGGGGTCAGCAAAATACATAAAACAACTGCTAAGAGACCTCAAAGAAGACATTGACAGTAGCACAATAATAGTTGGAAACTTCAACACTGCTCTATCAACGATGGATAGATCAACAAGACTGAAACTCACCAAGGAAATATTGGACCTGAAGGAAGAAATGGAAGAAAGAGAGCTAGTGGATATATACAGGACATTTCATGCCAAAAAAGCTGAATACACATTTTTCTCTAGTGCACATGGAACATTCTCCAAGATAGACCACATGCTGAGCCACAAAGCATACCTCAATAAAATTAAAAAGATAGAAATTGTGTCAACTATCTTTTCAGACCATGATGCACTGAAAATGGAAGTTAACCGTGCACGCAAAAACAGGGAGTCAAACCAAACACCTGGAAACTGAACAGCTCACTGCTGAACAACAAATGGGTCATAGAAGAAATCAAACAGGAAATCCAAAGATTTCTGGAAATAAATGAAAATGAAGATACCAATTATAAGAACTTGTGGGACATGGCAAAAGCCGTGTTAAGAGGGAAGTTTATAGCCCTGCAAGCATTCATCAGGAAACAAGAAAGGGCCCACATAAATAACCTGACTACACAGCTGAAGACATTAGAAAAAGATCAACAAAAGGAGCCCAACCCAGGCAGAAAAAAGAAATAATAAAACTTAGAGAGGAAATCAATGAGTTGGAAACCCAAAAAAACAATCCAAAAGATTAATGAAACCAAGAGCTGGTTTTTTTGAAAAAATAAACAAGATTGACAAACCATTGGCAAGACTTGTAAGGACAGGGAAAGAAAAAACCCAAATAAACAGAATCAGAAATAAAAAGGGTGACATCACAACAGAAACCGCAGAAATCCAAAAGATCATCAGAGATTATTTTGAGAGCCTGTATGCCGTGAAACATGAGAATCTAGAAGAAATGGATCAATTCCTGAAGTCCTATAACCTCCCACGGCTGAAACAAGAAGACCTCCAATACCTGAATAAACCCATCACCATCGAGGAAATAGAAACAGTAATTAAAAAGTCTGCCTAAACACAAAAGTCCAGGTCCAGACGGATTCCCTAGTGAACTCTACCAAACCTTTAAGGAGGACCTACTGCCAGTCCTTTTCAAGCTCTTCCAGGAAATAGAAGAAACAGAAACACTCCCAAACAGCTTCTACAAGGCACATATCACCCTGATACCCAAAGCAGGGAGAGACAACACAAAGAAAGAAAACTACAGACCAATATCCCTGATGAACACGGATGCTAAGATCTTCAACAAAATACTAGCAAACAGAATCCAAAGACTCATCAAGAAGATTATACATCATGACCAAGTTGGATTCATCCCGGGAATGCAAGGATGGTTCAACATTCGCAAGTCAATCAACATAATACATCATATCAATAAAAGAAAAAATAAAAACCATATGATCCTTTCAATAGACGCAGAAAAAGCATTTGACAAGATCCAGCACCCGTTCATGATTAAAACGCTCCAGAAAATGGGAATTGAAGGGACTTTTCCTCAAGATAGTTACAGCCATCTACCAAAAGCCCACAGCAAGCATCATTCTAAATGGGGAAAAGTTGAAAGCCTTCCCCCTGAGATCAGGGACAAGACAAGGTTGCCCCCTCTCACCTCTTTTATTCAATATAGTACTGGAAGTACTTGCCATAGCAATCAGAGAAGAAAAGGACATCAAGGGCATCCAGATAGGCAAGGAAGAAGTCAAGCTATCATTATTTGCAGATGACATGATATTATACCTAGAGAACCCTAAACTCTCTACCAAAAAACTCCTAGAAACAATAGACGCATATAGTAGAGTGGCAGGATACAAAATCAACACCCAAAAGTCAGTGGCTTTCCTATATACAAATAACGAAACAGAAGAAAGGCATATTAAGGAAACTATTCCATTCACAATTGTGCCACAGAAAATCAAATACCTAGGAATCAACTTACCCAAGTATGTAAAGGACCTGTACAAAGAAAACTACAAGACACTGCTCCAAGAGATAAAAGAGGACACAAGGAAATGGAAACACATTCCCTGTTCATGGATGGGGAGAATCAACATTGTCAAAATGGTAATACTCCCTAGAGCTCTGTACAGATTCAATGCAGTCCCTATGAGGATACCGATGACATTCTTCAAAGAAATTGACCAAACGCTCCTGAAATTTGTATGGAACAATAAACCCCCAAGGATAGCTAAAGCAATCCTCGGGAAAAAAGAAGATGGGAGGCATCACCTTTCCCAACTTCAAACTGTACTACAAGGCAGTAGTAATTAAAACAGCATGGTATTGTAATAAAAACAGACCTGTGGACCTATGGAATAGAATTGAGTATCCTGACACCCAACCTCAAACACATGATCATTTAATCTTTGATAAAGGTGCAATGAGTCTAAAATGGAGTAAGGAAAGCCTCTTCAACAAGTGGTGTTGGGAAAACTGGGCAGCAACATGTAAAAAAATGAATTTGGACCTGTGTCTAACACCATGCACAAAAATCAGATCAAAATGGACTAAAGATCTCAATATCAGACTTGAATCCATAAAGTACATTGAAGAAAATATAGGAAAAACCCCCCCACGACATTGAAGCTAAAGGCATCTTCAAAGGTGAAACATCACTAACAAAGCAACTAGAGGAAAAGATAAACATATGGGACTACATGAAACTAAAAAGCTTCTGCACCTCAAAAGAAACAGTGACTAAGATACAAAAGCAGTCCACAGAATGGGAAAGAATATTCACCCAATACCCATCTGATAAGGGGTTAATATCCAGGATATATCAGGCACTGGTAGAACTTTACAAGAAGAAAACAAACAACCCCATCAAAAAATGGGGAGAAGAAATGAACAGAAACTTCAGCAAGGAAGAAATTCGAATGGCCAAAAAACATATGAAAAAATGCTCATCATCACTAATCATCAGAGAGATGCAAATCAAAACAACAATGAGATACCACTTTGCACCACAGAGACTGGCACATATTCAAAAGAGCAAGAACAACAAGTGCTGGCGTGTATGTGGGGAAAAGGGGGACACTCATCCATTGTTGGTGGGAATGCCGGCTGGTACAGCCTTTCTGGAAAACAATATGGACATTCCTCCAAAGACTAGAAATTGAACTCCCATTTGACCCAGCCATACCACTCCTGGGAATCTACTCTGGGAAACCAAAAATACGCAGCGGAAACACCATCCCTACTTTTATGTTCATAGCAGCATTATTCACAATAGCCAGAATCTGGAAGCAACCCGAGTGCCCGAAAATAGATGACTGGATAAAAAAGCTTTGGTACATCTACACAATGGAATACTATGCAGCTGTTAGGAAAAATGAAGTTATAAAATTTGCCTATAAATGGATGGACATGGAGAAGATTATGTTGAGCGAAATTAGCCAGAAGGAGAGAGACAGATACAGAATGACTGCATTTATTTGCATGGCATAAATATATATGTACATATTATGATACCAATATCCAAGGTCAAGTGAAGCATATATCGGGAGGTCTTGCCAAAGGTGGAGATTATCACAAACGTGTGGGAGTCAGAGTTTAGGTAAGACAGAAAATGGAACAGGGTGCTAATAATAGTCGAGGGTACTAATGCCAACCTAGAACTGAGCATTAAATAGAGGCAAAAGGATACACATGACAACCTTTCAATGTATGTTCTGTAATCCATAGTCTGGAAGGGAAGGAAAAGAGAAAGAGAGAGAAAGGGAAAGAAATAAAGAACCTGCCATGGAGCAGGGCTGGGGAGAGGGGAGGGAACCGGGGATGTTGGTGGTGGGAGATGGGCACTGGTGGAGGGACGGGTGCTGAAACACTGTATGACCAAAACCCAAACATGAACTTTTTAATTGTATATCTTTTTTATTTGTATATCTCACGGTGGTATAATAAAATACTTAAAAAATAATTCATTAGCATAGAGTGTTTCAGGAAATGTACTGTTTTTAAAATGTAAATATTCTAAAATTTCTAGCATATATTTATCTGTATCCCAAATTTCTCCTATTTGCTAAGTCCATGATAACATTTTTAGTTTTTAGGTGTTTTAATTTTTTGAAGAATTAGCAGTTTCTAAAAACTTGAATGCCTTGTAATTATAAAATACATAAATAAATGACTAAATAATACCAGATCTAGGATTTTTTTTTGTTTTATCCTCCTCATCTTTTCCTGTGCAACTCCGCAAAAATGCTTCCTTTTCATATTTAGCAAGTACTTCTTTAAGTAATAAAATTTAAAATTTGTCTTATATCACTTAGGTCAGCAGATGCAAAATTAAACATAGCATTTCCGGTAGTTTTCTTTCAGATATGTGTGCCTGTAGAATTTAAATTTATTAATACCAATATAAAAGTAGGAGAGGATTCTGTGTATTCAAACTTCTATATTTTATATTGTTTCTCAGTAGAATAAACTCTTAAGTTTAAGAATGTTAGAATTACATGCCTAAAACTGCTCTTCTTTTTAGATTTAGAGTATGGCTTTGCTTGCTTTGATAAACATAGGATAGACAAAAATAAACCTGTTGATCCTTTTTTTAAACAAAAAATCTAGAAACATTAAGAAATAAATGAAACAGTGACTACCAAAAGTAAAACTCTATTCTACTTAGTGCTATTCCGTATTTGAACTATACTTAGCAGCACTCCTGAGTCAGAGTGATTGTTGTGACAAGACAATATGTGAAGTAAAAATGGAATGTCCTGGTATATTTTGCTCTCAGGATATTATAATGTGTATCTACTTTAGGCATTCAGAAGATGAGTCTCTTAAGATCAGAAATCATTCCAGATCTCATTTTATTGATGAAATCCAGGTTTGCTTAACTGATGGTCAACGAGATGATGAGGAGAATACTATCAGGTTCTTTGTCTGTTGTTATTGTCTGTTCTATTTTGTACTAATTCCCAAAGATTCCATGTTCACTAGGCTCAGCTGCAAACGGGACAGTTTTCCATAGAGTCTGAATGCGACAATTCATAAAATTTTTTTTGACATGGCATCAAGTTGGTGAAAAAGACCAAGCTGTTACTTTCATGGGTTCAAGACTTGATTCTCTGCTAATGAAAAAAAAGTTTTCTCATTAGCAGAGAGAAAAAATTAAATACTACTGTTCTACTGTTTCCATATATAATGAATTCTTCTGGATAAATAAAAACATCAGGTGAGTGAAAACTTTATCAAGCACTAAAAAGGTTACTGCAAACTTTACATAAATACACACATTGAACTAGATAATTTACTAAATTCAAACTATAACTTTGATTATACTTATTTACATGTGTGGGGGGGTAGAGGTGAGAGCAATGAAGTGAAGTGAAAGAAACTTTACACAAATTAACAGTTAGAAATGATAGAACAAGGCTATGAGTACACATTAATGTTCAGCTTTTGGTAACCTCAGATTTTCTCAGTACTCTAGTAGCATGGATCTACATAGCAATAAGATAGACTATCTAGAGAGTATCATTGGTTTTCTTAGGAGCACAGTAGGTGAAGGGCAATTAGATTCTTCCAGTTAAAAAATGATCATATTGAAAAACTGATCTCTGCCCTCTGTTTTGTAATATATCCTCTCAGAGCCTACAATGTTAATTTTATGGTACTTACGCAGCCTCCTTTCAGTATATTTCTTTTGTTTCTTTCCATATGCATAAATCTAAAAAGATAAATAGTGGTATTGATATGTTTTAATATCAATAATTCTTGATATTTTAGAAGTTACTCAAAGTATGTATGGTAAATGAACACCACAATTTTACCTTTGATGTTTTATAGCTAATGAATGCTGTAACTGAATATAAAGCATTCAAATAATATAACTAAATTTTTGGAGCATCATATTAGACATATTTTAAAGACAGCAATTTTCCATGATATATATTCAAAATTTTCACTTTTATGTTTTTTTCTTCATGAGAACAATTACTTTAATTTCACAGTCAGAAGCAACAAAAATATTATTCTGATGTCCTGTTTGTTTACCTGCTATACCCCTACCACTATTTTTAGATTTTATTTTAGGGGCCGGAGCGATAGCCCAGCGGGTAGGGCGTTTGCCTTGCGCGGCCGGCTCATGCTGGCCTGGGTTCTATCCCTGGCATCCCATATGGTCCCCCGCGCCGCCAGGAGTGATTCCTGAGTGCAGAGCCAGGAGTGGCCCCTGAGCATTGCCGGGTGTGACCCAAAAAGCAAAAAATAAATAAATAAATAAAATAAAATAAAATAGATTTTATTTTATCCTTAATTACACAGAATTTTTCCCTGAAAAAATTTTCAATATAAGTTTACTAAAATTTCAATGTTATAAATTGTTATTATTGGCAATGAGTGTTTAAAGAAAGTTTCATTTTTATTGGAAACAGTAAAAAAAGTCTATCTCACATGCTGAGAGAGAGTAGATGCGCTAAGGTAATTGTCTTATATGTATTCAACCCAAGTTCAATACCCAGCATCTCATATGGTTCCCTAAGCTCTGCCAGGAGTATTCTCTATGCACAGAGCCAGGAGTAAGCCTTGAACACTTCTAGGCATTGTATCAAAGCCCTAAAATAGAAATGATCCTTCATTCTAAATATTTGTGTTAAAAATATGAACTTTAAGTATACTATTATGAGTCTTTTGCTCTCCACGCTACTTACCCAGTTGTATCCCCAGCATCACATACTGTTCCCTTGAGCATTGAGTCAGGAATAAGTTGTGAACACTTATGGCTCTTTCCTAAAAACAACGCCCCCCACACACAGGAGTGTTATATAGGGACTGGAAAGATGTTCAGGGTTTAAGAGACTTTCGTTATATATAGCCATTTCAATTTCAATTTTGACACTACCTATGTTTGTTCAGGATTTACTTCTGCACACAGCACCATAGACAGAGACTAAATACAGCAAGCCATGGTCCACTCTCCATGCCCCTTCATAGGCTCATGAACAACATAGTGCCAGAAAGAGTACACACTTCACATGAAGCAGCTTTAATCACTATACTCATAGGTTGCCAAGCAATGAGTCTGCTACAGTACCTAAACACTGTCATATGCATTCTCCCCCTTCAAAAGAAAAGAATAATGCAATAGAACTCTTACACTAGTAAAAGTAGTCATCATTTTTTCAGATTATGTATATAGATATATAAGTAAGAAAAATAGACAACTTTGATTTATCTCAAAGTCCAATATATAAACTATGAGAAATTTTTTAAAAAAGAACATTAAATATGTATACCTGAGAGATAGTACAGTGATCAAGATGCCTCCTTTCATGAAGATGACCTGAGTTTGAAATCCTAGCACTGCATATATTTTCCCTTACCCCCTATGGGGCACAGAGCCAATAAAATTTGAGCAAAGTAGAATGTGGTCTCCCTTTCCTGGAAAGGAATGAAAGGAGGAAGTAAGGAAAAGGGAGAAAGGAGGGAAGGAAGAAAGGAAGAAACGAAAGAAAGAAAGGTCATGGAGAGGAAAGGAGGGGTACTGCATGTAACATCACATAACAGATGAAATAGATCATTAGCTTATCGGTCTGTGACAATTAAGTATCAAATGATCAAGCAGAGATTAGATAAGCCAATAGGCATTAAGTTATTTGCAAGTCCTTCCAAATATATATGAGATGCATACTATCTGAGGTTTATTACTGTATGTGTATATGTTGCATTATTAAGAACTTAAAGAATGCTTAGCTTGTATAGCAGTGAAGCTGAGGAAAAAAAGAGATCAAGGTTTCAGGAAGATAGGAACATGGTCACAGAGGCACATCTAGCATGCCCAATATTGGAGTTCATACTGAGTTCATACCCCCAAAACACCTATCTTCTTGAATACTGTCATGTGTGGTCCTAGTGACCCACTTCACACAAACGGTGACCAGCTGTGTTACAGTGCCCAGGCATTGCTGCACTGCCTGCCTGGACACTAAACTAACCAAATAGTCTGGTTTTCATGTATCTAAAAGTGTGTTTCCAGGTTCCCTGATAATTTTTTTTGTAGACTAGATGGGGTAGAGGTAGAAGAAGAGGATGAAAACAGAACAGGACTAAAAGAGAAGGGGTGGGGAAAGAAGGCAAGAAGAATGGGGAAGATAGAGAGAATAAGAAGACACAGATGGTTAGAAAGGAGAACTATAATAGAATTGTAGGATAATTAGTAGAAAGTTATGAGCAAATTGTAATTGTGTACATATGGTACATGCATATTAAAAATAGGCACAAGACCATAGTGGCCAAGAGGAGAGAGAGATAGGGACAGAGAGAGAGAGAGAGAGAGAGAGAGAGAGGCAGGCTGCTGCTCCCACCTCCTATAGAAGGTGGAGCATCAGAAGGGATACTGGGACATTGATGGTTGGAATTGTACACTGCTGAAGGAGGTGGGTGTTGGGACATTGTTCGATAGAATCCAAATCATGAACAAGTTTTGAAGTGTGTATCTCATGGTGATTCAATTAAAAAAAACTCAATTTTTTAAAGGTATAAGAAAAGTATTTACTTATATAGAGATAAAAGTAGGGAAAACAATACATTTTACTTTCTTAAAAATGGTTTCAGAACCATTAGTTAATGTGAGATGATATTTTACAATAGATAGAAACATTAAACAATGTTTTAATAATAAAATAGAAAGTGCCTATTCAAAAATTTAGCATGTGACTATATTTTTTTGTATAAGCAGAAAATTTTTAGAAGATCTAATTAAGTGGGTTTATGACACAATATTGAATATACAGTATAGTATTCCAAAGAGCTGAACTAAATTTCTAATTTTATTACTGAAGTAAATACTTACATGCATCATCATAAGAGTCCAGGGGAAATATATGCAATGTATGAGAACAATTTTAGGGAATTAACAAACAAAATTATTTTTTATTTCTTAAAAGCATACTAAACTTCTTACTTATTTTAGGAAGCCTTTTATAAGTCTATAGTGGCTGCGTGTTATTCTTGTCTTAAGTGTTTCAATATTTTCTCCATTCTATCTTATATTCTAGCTTGTTCTATTACTTTGCGTGTTTCTTTGAGGACAGAGATTGTATGTTTTATGTCTTTAAACTTTTCATACAAAGAATAGTAGTTATAAAATGGAAAACAATAGAAATATATTAATTGATATCCTTAATGTAGTTTAAATGCCTAGATAAAAAAAATCACTCAACTGTTATCCTCGGAAATACTAATGATGACTTCTTCCTGTATATCTAATATATAATACAGTGTTTCATGACATAAATTTTTTAGTTCTCCAGAACACAGAGGCGCTTTCCTCACAGCATTGGTTGGAAATACAGTTTTACAAAAGGTATTTGCTCTTGTGGAAAGTAATAATTTTCCTTACAGTTTCTCTATTCATTATCTCCAAATGTCTGTAAAAAGAAAAAAAGAAAAAAGAACTTCATTCAGAGAACCTAGAACTTTTTAATGTTAAAAATAAAACATGCAACATGAGGTACCAGTTTTACTGGAGATAAAAAAAAAAAACCAAAGGATTTTATTTATGAGAAAGTGAGCAAGTGTCTAGAAACAGGAAAAGCAGCTTTCTCCTCAGACAGGAGGGGAGCAGAAAGGAAGTGATGCTGCATGCGCAAGGATGCTGGTGCTCTAGAGCAGCAGGAGTAAAGACCCCGTGGGGATTCCCTTTTCTTGGAGGCAGAATAATGGAAAGAAAGATAACACCCGTGAGTCTCTAGGAGTGGACAAAAGAACACAGACTTAATTCTTCATTCTTTGATGCATTTTGTCTGTATCGTTTCTCTGATTTTCATCATTGGCCAGAATCAGAGGACGGAGATACAAAATTTATCCCTATAATTGTAAGAAAGTAATTATGTTTATGTTGTTCTCTAATGCTTATGGGAGAAATTAGACAAATAATTGGCATACATCATGAGTAATGGGAGTGCAAAGGTAAATATCTTAATTGTCACCTACTAAATAATAATGGTGATGAAAAAGTATTTACAAAGGAATTTTTTAATAAGATGAAATTGACCAGAACTCTTAAAAGAATCGGACTCATTTGAAGATGCTTTCCATTTCTTCATAAATTTTTATCAGTACATAAAAATCTATGATTAAATCTTTATTTCCTCATTTGGCCCACACATTAGAAGCAAAAAATCCATTCTTATCTGATTTAGAAATAATAGCAGTAAGATGGAAGTACTCACCAACTTTTGAAAGCATAGGAAGAAATTGATTGAGCAATATTTTTAGTCCTAGAACAGTGTTGGATGACATTTTTCATTTAAAATTACCCATTTGATTATGCTACAGAAAATCATGTTAGACAATTTAAGTAACAGCAATCAAAATTAATGAATATGTTTTCATTAGTTTTAAATGCTCAGAAAGTATTTTCATTGAAATTCGCTTTCTCCCTTTGAGATGTAGACTTTTATTCAGTGTGTTTTTCTAATAATTTCTTATAAAATGGCACAGATTTTGAAGGAAGTCAAAATAGTTCCAAAGTATTTGAGTGTTATGAACAGAAGTTGCCCATTTCTGTGTGAACAAAAAGTTGCACCATTTTGTGAAAATTGCTTCATTTTATAGGTGATAGTTAGAAATTTGCTTACAAGGCCACTGATAACCAGAATGGACCTGGGCCGTGAAGCATCAGGCTACCAATGATGGGCAGATGCTTCCTGCCTTGAGTTCTGAGAGACCAATTTGATTGATGAAAAAAACTATTGGTCATTGGACCCTTAAATGACAGGCTTCTGACGGCCCCTGTCACACTTGCATGCATCCTCTGGTCCTGCTCCCTGTCTCCAACCAAAGTGCTTTGAAAATAGCATGAGCTGGGCATGTCCACCTCGGCCCCAAAGTGCCTGAGACTGGTATGGACACTGTCCAACTTGTCTCCAACCAGTGTGAGAGATGGAGCAGCTGATATTCCGGTCCCTCTGCCAACCTCTCATGGGTGAACGGAAGGTCCTGAGCTGAGACTGCGGAGCTCACCGGATGCTGAAGGCGGGTAACATTAAGAGCGCAAGGGCTTTGGTTTCAGTCAGCTAGAAGTGAGGATATGATTTGGAATGTTTTATTAGTCATGTGAATGTTCTTAATTGGATTTAAAATCATATACATATGATTCTAAAACCATATACATATAAGGTGTGTATATAAACTATAAAATACATATCTAAATTGTATATGTGATGATATATAAAATCATATGTATATGAGTTTAATGATATTGTTTGTGTGAATTGTCGCTCAATAAATTGGAAGTGTTGGAGCATACCCAGCTCCACTTACCTCTGTCACACTTGGGCTATTGACCAATAGTTTACCTATGTGTTGAGTGGCATGCCCTACTTTAAGTTCCAGCTACACTTAGCTTGCAGCCCCTACCAGTTCTGCTAAGGA
The DNA here is from genome assembly GCA_021461705.1 of Cryptotis parvus. Classification (NCBI taxonomy): domain Eukaryota; kingdom Metazoa; phylum Chordata; class Mammalia; order Eulipotyphla; family Soricidae; genus Cryptotis; species Cryptotis parvus. Next base: position 225,023 of record JAJIBD010024136.1, read on the forward strand.
GGCTTTAAATCAGCTCTGGTGCTTGTAAAAGCCAGAAGGCCGCCTGAAGTGCTGCATTTCAATAGAGTTGTTTACCTGTATTTATCCCTAGATAGCTCAGCCCAAGATGGGCCAGGCTGGGAAGTTTTGTCAGATTTCTAGCTATAAAATAATCTGGGAGAAGAGCAATTTTGGCATTTTGGCTTCCCTTTGCTTCTGCCTCTTCTTCCTCTCCATCTCTGTTGGGCCTCAACAAATGGTGGCTGCCACTTGTCCTACAGGTGGCTAGGGGCCTAGCTGGGAACCCAGAGTCCAGAGTTCTTCCTGCTCTTGGATTGTATATTAGAACCTGTGATATTAAAGCCTTTTATTTTTTATTTTTTTTTAAATTTTTTTTTATTTTTTAAAATTACAAAGATATACAATTAAAAAGTTCATATTTGGGTTTTGGTCAAACAGTGTTGCAGCACCCATCCCGCCACCAGTGCCCATCTCCCACCACCAACGCCCCCGGTTCCCTCCCTCCTCCCCCAGCCCTGCTCCATAGCAGGTTCTTGATTTCTTTCCATTTCTCTCTCTTTCTCTTTTCCTTCCCCTCAAGACTATGAATTACAGAACATAAATTAAAGGGTTGTCATGTGTATCTTTTTGCCTCTATTTAATGCTCAGTTCTAGGTTGGCATTAGTACCCTCAACAATTGTCAGCACACTGTTCCATTTCTGTCTTACCTAGCCTCTGAATCCCACACATTTGTGATAATTCCCACCTTTGACAGGACCTCCTGATATATGTTTCACTAGATCTTGGATATTGGTATCATAATATGTACCTATATATTTATGTTATGCAGATCCTGACACCCAACCTCAAACGCATGATCATTTAATCTTTGATAAAGGTGCAACGAGTTTAAAATGGAGTAAGGAAAGCCTCTTCAATAAGTGGTGTTGGGAAAACTGGGCAGCGACATGTAAAAGAATGAATTTGGACCTGTGTCTAACACCATGCACAAAAATCAGATCAAAATGGATTAAAGATCTCAATATCAGACTTGAATCCATAAAGCACATTGAAGAAAATATAGGAAAAACCCTCCACGACATTGAAGCTAAAGGCATCTTCAAAGGTGAAACATCACTAACAAAGCAACTAGAAGAAAAGATAAACATATGGGACTACATGAAACTAAAAAGCTTCTGCACCTCAAAAGAAACAGTGACTAAGATACAAAAGCAGTCCACAGAATGGGAAAGAATATTCACCCAATACCCATCTGATAAGGGGTTAATATCCAGGATATATCAGGCACTGGTAGAACTTTACAAGAAGAAAACAAACAACCCCATCAAAAAATGGGGAGAAGAAATGAACAGAAACTTCAGCAAGGGAAGAAATTCGAATGTCCAAAAAACATATGAAAAATGCTCATCATCACTAATCATCAGAGAGATGCAAATCAAAACAACAATGAGATACCACTTTACACCACAGAGACTGGCACACATTCAAAACAACAAGAACAACAAGTGCTGGCGTGGGTGTGGGGAAAAGGGGACACTCATCCATTGTTGGTAGGAATGCCGGCTGGTACAGCCTTTCTGGAAAACAATATGGACTTTCCTCCAAAGACTAGAAATTGAACTCCCATTTGACCCAGCCATACCACTCCTGGGAATCTACTCTGGGAAGCCAAAAATACGCAGCAGAAACACCATCCCTACTTTTATGTTCATAGCAGCATTATTCACAATAGCCAGAATCTGGAAGCAACCAGAGTGCCCGAAAATCGATGACTGGATAAAAAAGCTTTGGTACATCTACACAATGGAATACTATGCAGCTGTTAGGAAAAATGAAGTTATAAAATTTGCCTATAAATGGATGGACATGGAGAAGATTATGTTGAGCGAAATTAGCCAGAAGGAGAGAGACAGATACAGAATGACTGCATTTATCTGCATTAGCCCTTTTAAAACTGTGCCGGATTCCTGAGTTTTCATTCATTCTCCGCCCGGCTATGGTGTAGAAGGGAACTCGCTTCCTGGTATTGTTGGGGACCCCAGTGGCTCCCTCTCACCTATGGGTAATTTGGTTTTAATTTCTTTTTATACATAAGTGGATATAATTGTCTGAAGACAATACTTCTTTCTATTTTGTATTTTTGGGTCACACCTGGCAATGTTCAGGGGTTACTCCTGGAGGCTCTGCACTCAGGAATTACTCCTGGTGGTGCTTCCCTAATGGGATGCCGGAGATCAAACCCAAGATGGCCAAGTGCAAGGCAAATGCCCTCTCCGCTGGACTATTGCTCCATCCCTTCATCACTGATGCTTGTGATTAACATTGTTTAAGTAAATATTATTTTCTCTTAAACTAGATGATCCTATGGCAGAGAGAGAGAGAGGGAGAGCACAACTTTATGCTACTGAACAAATGGAAATGCCAGTGCTAGATAACATGGAAAATATAGCAACTTCTAAATTAAAAGTGCAGCTGCATGATTTTGCACATTATTGGGTTTTCTGAGTTAAAATTTCTGTCATTTCCATAGTATAGAGAAATGGTACAACGTCTTTTACTTCACTTAGTAGATGCATTTACAAGAAAATTGAATTTTCTGTCAAACACCAAAACAAAGAAGAAAAAGAAGAGGGAGAGAACATTTAAAACAATTAGATCTTCCCTATAACAGAAATTTGAAAGTAAATCTTACAGCAATGCTTCAAAAAGAATAGAAATCTATTTCAGCAATGATACTGTAGCAAAACTAAACATATTTGTCGATGATGTATTAGGCAGGATTACCCAGTACCCAGCAAATGTCTGTCTATCTATCTATCTATCTATCTATCTATCTATCTATCTATCTATCTATCTATCTATCTATCTATCTATCTATCTATCTATCTATCTATCTATCTATCTATCTATCTATCTATCTATCTATCTATCTATCTATCTATCTATCTATCTATCTATCTATCTATCTATCTATCTATCTATCTCTCTGTCTTTCTGTCTCTCTGTCTTTCTGTCTCTCTGTCTGTCAGTATGCCTGTCTGTCTGTCTATCTCTCTATCTCTATATCTCTCTATCTCTCTGCCTCTCTGTCTCTCTGTCTGTCAGTATGTCTGTCTATCTGTCTGTCTGTCCGTCTGTCCATCTATATATCTGTCTGTCTGTCTATCTCTCTATCTATCTGTCTGTCTGCCTGCCTGCCTGTCTGTCTGTCTGTCTGTTGTCTATCTATCTATCTCTATCTCTCTATCTCTCCATCTCTCTATCTCTCTGTTTCTCTGTCTGTCTGTCTATCTATCTGTCTGTGTGTCTGTCTGTCCATATATCTGTCTGTCTGTCCGTCTGTCCATCTATCTGTTTGTGTGTCTGTCTGTCTATCTGTCTGTCCGTCTGTCCATCTATCTACCTATCTGTCTGTCTGTCTCTCTATCTGTCTGTCTGTTTGTCTGTCTGTCTGTCTGTCTGTCTGTCTGTCTGACTGCCTGCCTGCCTGTCTGCCTGCCTGCCTGTCTGTCTGTCTGTCTGTCTGTCTACCTGCCTGCCTGCCTGCCTGTCTGCCTGCCTGCCTGTCTTTCAGTCTGTTTGTCTACCTGCCTGCCTGCCTGTCCGTCTCTCTAACTGTCTGTTCTGTCTATCTTACAATTTCATTGTAAGAAACTATCTCATAGGCCATAGAGTAGAGATTTATATAAGAATTAAATTTTAATGTTTGTCCAAAGATACAGTACATGGTTAAGTATGTCTTTGCTCATGTCCTGTCCAGTCTGATCCCAAGTACAGCCAGAGATGATCTTTGAGCACAGAGCCAGGGATAAGTTTTGAGCACTACTGGGTGAAAATCTGATTTTTTTTAAAAGGATATGTTGTGTCCAAAAGCAAGCAACTTAGTCCAAAAGCTAGTAAATAAATTTTGTAAAATTTTGTAAAGTAAATAATAAAATCAGTCATAAATTCTGTGTTGCTGACAATAGACAAAATTTTTATTTCAGGGAATCTACTTCAGGACCATTTTTCAGAGATTCAAAGTCACTATTGTCTTGGAATATAATTTCTTGGCTCAAAGTCTTCTTACTGTCATTTCAATTGCATTTAAAACATTGCACAACTTCTGTGCGCTTGGCTAAACAACTGAGTGTCATTGTCTAGCCAAGCTGAGACATAAAATTAAACATCATATAATATTGAACTACACTGAATTGAATATCACTTCTGACTCCATTATTCTACCTCTACATCTTACATTTCCTGGAAAATAGAATATGAGAGTGTTATTGCGAAGACTGACATTGCCTTCTAGTGCAAATGGAGGGTTAGCAAATACCATCAATCTCATTAAATATATTGGAGTTACAAATTAACTCAAAATAGAAGTCAAGAAGTCTTACATTAATTAGTTATATTTAAATCTTCTAATTCAAATGCCTGATTTAATTAATGGTTTTACATTTAAAAAATGTGACTTTGAAATCATCCCAATTGTCTGTAAGCCTCACTTCTAAGTAGCTTTTAAGATGCTTTAATCTTTAAGGAAAACTGTATCATTTACATTGATCTTTTCCATGCAGTTAAGGAAATATCCCTATTAGTATTTTCTCAATGCCAAGAATGTTATGAAATGAAAATTTGATGATGTTTTTTCTCTCTAATCAAATCAGTGAATTCCTATCACTCAGGATAAAACACCAAATCCAGTATTTCCATGGTTGGAACTCTCATTGAAAATCTAGCTCAATATTTTGTCATATTTTCTCTATCCCTCAGCAATTTACGTATCTAGAATTATTAGTCATCAGAAGTCATGCATTTTTTTTTTCTACTAGGCTTTTGGCACAGAATTTTTACTCTCTCATAGAAATACTTAGTATTGTTTAGTTTGATTTGCTCTTTGCCTGGAAAAGTATGATGGGACAGGTCCATTTATGTCCTAAAAACTGAGTAGTCTGTGTGCAGTACTTGTTATGTTTTGCTTCAATATTCACTTTATTTTTTAAAACCCATTGCGTTTTTAGAAGAAATGATAACTGCGTTATATAGGCAATTTTAATTAGAAGTATCTATGATTGGTTCAGTGAGAAAATTTTAATGTCTATTCTTAAATAGATACATACTCTCATGTCTAAAAAGTAAATTCAAACTGAGTTTCCAATGAATAAACTATTGGTCAAAAAGCTAGAATCTTTTTGCCTTGTGCCAAAGTATGTGCCTTTCCATGTGAAAAATTATTAGGATAGTTCATTGAATAAAAATATTCATGTTTAATGAAGCAACAGGATTTAAATTAAAGTACTTTTTTGTGAATTTACACAAAATTACATATATTCATTAATTTTGATTACTGTTACTTTAATTATCTGGCATCAGTTTCTGAAGCACACATCTGGGCTTAGAGATAGTGCAGAGGTTTAGTATCTCTAACGACATGGCTTTTTAGCATCTTCAGTTGTTGTTCTGGAGTCTTTCAGAACTAAATATTGTTGCGGTGGCCCAGGTAATTACTGCTGCTTACACTGCGTGTCCTTAGAGTAAAAAAGTCTCAGACCCTCCTATTAAAATGACTCCCTTGTTGGCTAAGAATCTCAGGGTCAGACTCATTGACTTCCTCAAAACCTTTCAGGAACCTCCTCCAAAATAGACAAATTGAACTTTGTTGTGCTTAATTGATAGAACATTAATATTCCCGGATACTGTATCTAAATTTATAAACTATTTTACAATTCACACTAGAAAGATAGAATTATCACTTGATCTTTGCTTATTTCTTTTCATTCAAATGTGTGTCAATAATTGTGTTTAGTTAATTTGAGAGAGAGACAGAGAGAGAGCAAAAGAAGTTATGCACACCATGAGTTGGAGTGTGAGTGACCTTTGAAAAGAGTACTCCTTGCTTATAAATTATGGTTCTTTTGTGTTGTTTATTTGCTTGTTTGTATTTTATGATATCAGGGACTAAATCCAAGTATTCACGTATATAAGTCAAGTGCTCTTCCACTGAGTCAAAATATTCAACTTATAATTTCTCATTTTCTTTAAAGTTCTTTTACTTGTAGAGCATTTTGTGTCATCTATAAAGCTTATTTTTGGGGTCTGAAACTTTATCACTTATTCCTTACCCACTAAGGGTAAAAAGAAAATGAGAGTTTTCTAGGGCTCATCTAAGTAGGAAAATCCCTAGATGTACTGAGAGGGATTTTCCCAATACATTGAGAGGTTGTCATATGTATCTTTTTGCCTGTATTTGATGCTCAGTTCTAGGTTGGTAGCACTTTTGACAATTGTTAGCACACTGTTCCATTCTCTGTACTAAGCAATATAATTATTGCCTGCTAAGAGAGCAGGCATGGGGATGTGGGTGGGTGGGAAACAAGGGGTTTTGGTGGTGGTAAGGGCACACTGGTAGTGGGACTGGTGTTGGAATATTGAATGATTAAAACAACTGAACTGTGAACAACTTTTACATACGGTGTTTAAATACAATTAATATTAAAAACAATATGAGCCTTGAAAAAAAAGTGATGATATTTTTTTTATCTAGGATTTTTCAAGAGAAAGAACATCTATCCTCTCTCAGATGCCCTGGCCTTACCAGGGGAGCAGTCTCTTTCCTTGCTTCTCCTCTGCTTTCTGACTCACCGCTAATGCTCCAAACAATTCAACTCATACGGTTGAATAATTTCAGTAGATAGTGGTCACTAGCATATAAGAATGATTTAAGAACACCAAATGATACAGAAACTGTAATCTAGAGATTGTTTTTTTTTCAAAATTAATCTGTCCTCAGAACTGCCTGTTGTTGTTTCTGCCACATTTTCTTTAGTTAGAAGAACACTTAGACAAATTCATTGGTATACAATCTCAAGGTCATGCTACTAGAAAGTGGCATAGCTGCTTTCCAGAAGATTTATTTTCAAAGTTACTCCTTCACGTTCACACAGAAAATAATCATCTTTTCTACATTTTAATTTTGGGTATCTATTTTAAATGTCTATTTTTTTCTCACATAATTTATTCTTTCTTTTCACTTTAATCAAATTCCTTAGGCAATAAATTCAGAAAATGATGACAGCTTGTGCCTCTTAATCAAAGTTCATCAAGATTTTTTTTTTTTCTTTTGGGTCACACCCGGCGATGCTCAGGGATTTCTCCTGACTCTGCACTCAGGAATTACTCCTGGCAGTGCTCGGGAACCATATGGGATACCTGGCAGTGCTTCGGGGGACCATATGGGATACCTGTGATCGAACCCAGGCCAGCATGGGCCGGCCACGTGCAAGGCAAACACGCTACCTGCTGGGCCATCGCTCCGGCCCCCTCATCAAGTTTTTGTGTTCATTTATATAAATATTTTAATGTGTGTCACGGCATTATTTCTAAGGCAATGCATAATCATTCCAGTAACATAACAGCGATTATGCTTTTGTTTACCACAGCAGGGCTAGTATGCTGAACTTTCCATTTTATGAACAGAGACAATATTAATTTATATACTTGTTCTCTAATTGCTTGCTTGTATTTCTTCTTTGGGCTTCTCTTCACTTTTCACATCTCTCTTTACATTTATAAAATTCTACTAAGTATGACATATGTTATTAGGCTCTAGTGAGAACAACTGTAAAAATAGAATCCAACCATTCCATTATCTAATTTCTATACAAACATGATTTTATATACCAGTGATACAATCTTTAGTAAATTCATAAATGCATATATATTACATAGAATATAAAGGAAGATATATATTTATTACATCTCCTAAACTTTTCTGACTGTATTTTTTTTTGTGTTTGCTTATCTTCAATAATACTTGACCGAAGCTTTTGCAATTTAAAATACTACTGTTTTTAAGTGTGGTTATGTAATAAAGATATGCTACACTCTCTTACCACATATTTGCTGAGATTTCAAAGTTTTGATTAAAATAATATTGAAAGTGTTATTATAGTAATTTACTTTCAACCTTGAGAAAAAAATTCTAGAGAGAATGCATGCATTGTAAAGTTTTTTTTTGCAGGCTTAAACTAGAACTATTTTAAGGACAATTTAACATTAGGCTGGATAGATGCTTTAAATAGTAGTAGCATGCCTTTGGAAATTTAATGACTGCACAACTTCAATCACCAATATTTTCTCAAATTCTTTTTTATCCTGAAAACTAAAGAATAAAGTTTAAAACTCTAACCATATAGCACTTTGGTGATTCATTCTAAATTTTGTTTGGTTGAGTCAAATTCAATATTTTAGTGAATGTCAGGAAAATTTGGCATCAGTGCTGTAAATATGCTTGAAATGTGTATTTAAACAGATGTGTCAAATAGCAGCATCTGTACATTTTTATACTAACAGAGAACCCAAAGCGTGTCTTGTGTATAGTGGTTCTTGCAAAGCCCTGTGAGGCAAACCTGGGAAATTGTGTAAATGTGAATTTCTCTTACTCCTGAGTAAACATCAGTAAGAATATTACTCCCATTGACCTTGGGGAGATATTTTGGTAAATTAATATAGAATACAGAGTATATATGTATATCCGTAAATGAGAACTTTTTATGTGGTGTCCATTAAGCATCTTTTAAACTCCTTAATTTGCCCTAGAAATTTTCTCCTATTATTCACATTTGTCAGTATGAAAGCCTGCCCCTGCTTTTCCCTTTTCAAACGGTAATAAACAAACCTATGATTAAGAAATGAGAAAGCAGAGATGAAAAATATTTCTATTTCATTTAGGGGTCATTTAGGATGCCGTACAGTTTTAGGAGAATATGAGGGACAGAGAATTTGCTCTCTCGTCACTTGATTTGTCTATAGAAGTCATGGGTATCTGAGGAGTGATCGGTATAGAATGGTAGCAGTAGAACTTTTTCCCTGAAGAAATCTTATGTTGTTCTTCATGCATTTGCTGCTTGAGTAACTTCCTGTGCCAAACTTGCTGCCACTCTTTGAGAGTACATGAGATATGATATATAATTTAATAAGGTTGAAGTTTGATTCAGGGCTTCTGGGTTACAACTTAGAGCTCTGTTGGAAGTGCCTTCATATCAAGTCGTGACTTTTCCATTAGTCTTTTGAGAATTTTCTCAATATCCTTGTCTTTCTTTTCCCTTCTATAAATTTTTAGAACACACATATTCATGTACACAATTTTTATTTGGGTTGTTCTTTCTTGTTTTCTTTCATGCAGACTTCTGAAAGCCATTGGGGAAAAACATCACAAAATTTAGTGTGCTGAAAATCTCTGCAGTTCATACTTAATTGTTTACAGTTAGGCTGTTTTCATCAGGTTTAAACATTCTTGAAGTTATATAATATTTAAAATGATATATTTTTATATAAATTAAATATTTTGATACATACTATATGTACATTATATGTTATATACATTAACTATATATATTTTATTCTTCCTTTTACAAATCTTGATTATTTTTCAGACTTTGACACCCTTTCTCAGTGCATTTATCAGTGTGCTCCTTGATATTTTCATGAGCTTTTTTCCTTATCTCTGTCTTATTCTTCTTTGTTGGAATTCTGATTCCTAAAACAAAACTATCTAATAAATAATAAGTTTTAGTGAATCTTATCTCAACATTTCAGACTGGATCTTCAAAACTTGTGTTTTTCTCATATTTCCCTGTATATTCATTATTTTCATATTTGTTTCTCTCTCTTATACAAAATACCAGAAAGCTTACCTTAGTCTCTTATCTCTCTTCCAATAATGCGCCAATTGGTGAGCTTACAGGCTGTAGAATCACATACAATTATCAATAATTGCTTTTAAAATTTTGTTTCTATTTTTTAGGGGAATTGAGGTTGGGGATAACCAATGTTTTATTATTGGCTTTATGTTTATGTTTCTAAACATAATTGGTTGTGCCTGGGGAACCACATGTGGTGAAACGAATAAGACTTGTGTCAGCCATAGCAAGACAAGGCAATATCTCTGGACTATCTTTCTGGCCCAACTTTTTTTTCCAACTTTTTTTTTAAATTCTCTATCTTCACCATGCTGGCTATTGAAAACTACCACAATATCTGCTCTTATCTTTTCTCACAGTGTATCAATAATTCTAAAACATCACATAATAAATATATCATCCTATTAGAATGCTTTATGAAGCTTCAAATTTGTATAACTAAAAACATTATTTCCACAGCCTGCCTGATGCCAGCCAACATCACCAGGCACATAATGACTTACTGTCATCTTGCATTCCTAAAATGTAAACAAAATAAGATTCATTAATTTCCAGAAAGCACAATTCTTTTCTTGTGTCTAGGGTCTCAAAACAAGATGTCCTGATACTCCACACTAGTATTTATTCTTCAGGTCAAAACTTATATACATATTTTCAGAGAGGTAATTTATAAGTTGCTATAAATAATAATTTTATTCACTTTCCCAGAGTGACTGGCATGAACATTACTATGATGAATCCTGCTTACAATTAAATAACAGATTCCCTAGTAGTTTAGAATGCTATAGAAAGAAGATATTTGCTATATTTTTTCATCATTTTTTTCTCAATGCTTAGTATCACAAATCTAAGAAATAATTGTGTTTTTTAAAAATAGTCTATTATGCTGAAACCTATTGCAGATATATTTTTTGAAATTCATAAGTTATATACATTTTATAATTTAAAAAATAAAAATGAAAATTTCAATAAATTGAAATTATTAAAATGTTCAATATGACTTTTGGACAATCTTTCACTAAGCATGCCCCCCAAACAAAATAAAGTGAAATATGAGTAAGTTAATATACATATTTTTCAGACTGCATCTGAAATAAATACTGCAATATAGAACATATTAATTTAGATTAATTTTAGTTCAACTTACTTCAAGGTGTTTTTCCATTGTTATGTATTTCATTCAGTATTCCTCAGAAACAAATTTTAAATGTTAAATTTATGAAGCAATGGCCAAAATTAGTAGTAACCTATTTTTAAAACAAACCGATTGATTATTTTCTTTTTTTTATTTGCTTTAGAGGTATTCTCAGCAGTTCAGGGATGAGTTTTAAAATATGCTCAGGCATGTGGCCTGGCAGCACCTGAGGGGTCATATAGTACCAGGAACTGAATCCGGATCTTCTGCTTGGAGAAATGTGCTCAAGTACATTGTATGCACTGTATCTCTGGTTCAAATTCACTTTCTAGTAAATGGGAGGTGAGTGTCGTAGAATAGATACACAAAAATTGTTTAGGAATCATCATTCAGAAATTGACTGCCAATTTAAATGTTCAAGAGTGTTTTTTTTTAAAGATCCTCCTTCCAACACTGTTTCTTTCCTTCCTCCCCTCTTCCTAAGTTTCTGAGTGTTTGTATTCTCAACTCATTCATGGCCCTGCATTTAATATTTTTCACAAGGAAATGTTCTGGGAATCCCAGAAGGGCATGTAGTCTATAGTCGAGAAACTCATTTCTACTTAAAACTACCATTTCCCTTTGATGGTCTTATTTCAGAAAATCATTATTTTCATGAAAAATGATTAATATTCAGTTATTTATGATTTGTCAAAAAGATACCTTTTTGTAGTTAAATGATAAGAATTGGAACAAAGCTCATCATAATTTATTCAATTCCAATATTTTTTTAAAAATTGTTTTTAACTTCTTTGTATTCTTTGATATTTTCCTTTAATTAAATTGAAACATTCATGCTTTTTAACTGAATCAATGTGCACTAGACCATAACAAAGCTGTTCATTGTTGGGTTTCAGACATACATTATTTCAACACTTATACCTCCACCGGTGCATATACCAGCACCAATGTGCTCTTCCCTTTCCCCCCCACCCACAACCGATATCTATGTCCTGATATTTTTTCTTTCTTTTCACTTTCTTTCTCCTTAAGTGCATTGTGTCTTACAAAACAATACATTGAAGGGTTATCATGTATAATCCTTTTGCCTGGTTTCCATACTCAGTTCCAGTTCATCATTACTATCACCTACTATTATTGTCAAACTTGCCCCATCTCTATGTTACGTATCCTGTGCTCCCCACACCTTTGCTGTAGATGCTAATACTGGACAAGCCTTCCTGGCCAATTTTTCCTGGCTTTTGATAGTGGTCTTACAAATTTTTATACACCACAAATGAATGCAGTTGCCCTTTTGTGACTAATTCCATTCAGCATTTTATAGCAGCCACACTAGCCACACTAATCTGTGCAGAGAAGCCTGCACCACTTCTACCAATACTCTGCCGAGCTTTGACATCTTGATAGTGATTTTCTCTGCCTGGGCGAATAGGATTGCTGTATAAGTAGGAGGTGTGTGTAGTTAAGGGTAAATTTAGGGCTGAGAACATGATAGGGATGCATTTTAGTGCAGAGGAATATCTCCTACATGAAATTAAAAATTTTTCTTGCTCTATATTTTCTGCTTAAGATAGTTGATAATTACAATGTGTAGGAGAAGGGAGAAAGAGAGAAGAAGAACAAGATGAAGAAGAAGACAAAAGAAGAAGAAAGATGAAGAAGAAGAAAATGAAGAAGAAAAGAAGAGAAGAAGAAGAAGAAAGAAGAAGAAAAGAAGAAGAAAAGAAGAAAAGAAAAAGAAAAGGAAAATGAAGAAAGGAAAGAGAAATAGAAGTAGAAGGAGGGAGAGGAGAAAGAGGAAGATGAGAAGGAGAAGGAGAGGGATAGGCAGAAGGAGATGCAGGAGGAGAAGGAGAAGGAGGAGAAGGAGAAGCATAAGAAGAAGCAGAAGCAGAAACAATCAAAAAAACCAGAAGTGATAGCAGAAGTAGAAGGAGAAGGAGAAGAAGCAGAAGAAGGAGAAGAAGCAGAAGGAGAAGAAGGAGAAGATGCAGAAGAAGAAGACAAAGAAGAAGACAATAAGGAATAGAAAGAAAAGTTCCTGTCATAGATGTAGGCTGGGGAAGGCGGGAGGGAATTAGAGGACATTGGTGGTGGATAATGTGCAGTGGTTGAGGAATGAGTGCTGGAACTCTATGACTGAAACCCAATCATGAACATCTCTGTAACTATATATCTTAGAAGCGATATGATAAAATTTTTAAAAAGCTGGTTGGATATATTTGTCTTTGCTTATAGTTGCTTTGTTCGGTGGTATTTCATCTTTGAAGATGCCTTTATGTCAAATGTCGTGGAGGGTTTTTCCTATATATTTTTTGACATACTTTATGGATTCAGTTCTGATATGGAGATCTTTAATCCATTTTGATCTGATTTTTGTGCATGGTGTTGAGAGAGAGGTCCACATTTATTTTTTTTTACATGTAGCCGCCCAGTTTTCCCAGCACCACTTGTTCAGGAGACTTTCCTTGCTCCATTTTGTAATTTTTGCTCCTTTCTTGAAGATTAAATTATCATGTATTTGGGGCTGGGTATCAAGATACTCAAATCTATTCTATAGGTTAACATGTCTGTTTTATTCCAATACCACGCTGCTTTAATTACTACTGCTTTGTAGTACATTTTGAAGTTGGGAAGGGTGATGCCTCCCATCTTCTTTTTCCCAAGGATTGCTTTAGCTATTCTTGGGAGATTATTATTTCATACAAATTTCAGGAGGGTTTGGTCAATTTCTTTGACGAATGTCATGAGTATTCTTATAGGGACCACATTAAATCTATATAAAGCTCTAGGGAGTATTACCATTTTGACAACGTTGATTCTCGCGATCCATGAGGAGGGAATATATTTCCATTTCCTTGTATCCACTTTTATTTATTGAAACAGGGTTTTATAGTTTACTTTTCACAGGTCCTTTGTCCTCTTTTTAAAGCTGATTCCTAGGTGTTTGATTTTCTGTGGCACAATTGAATGGGATCTCTTTGTTAGTATCCCTTTCTTCTCTTTCGTTAGTGTATATAGGAAAGCCACTGACTTGTGGGTATTGAATTTGTACCATGCCACTCTACTATAGGTACCCATTTTTCTAGGATCTTTTCGGTAGAGAGAGAGATTAAGGTCTCTAGGTATAATATAATGTCATCTGAAAATAGTGATAACTTGACTTCTTCCTTGCCTATCAGGATGCCCTTAATGTCCTTTTCTTCTCTATGGCAAGTACTTCCAGCACTATATTGATTAGAAGTGATGAGAGTGGGCAACCTTGTCTTTCACCCTATCTTAGGTGGAATGGTTTTAGTTTTTCTCCATTGAGAATGAGACTTGCAGTAGATTTTGATAGATGACTTTGACTATATTGAGAAAGGTTCCTTCAATTCCCATTTTATGGAGGGTATTTATCATGACCGGGTGTTGGGTCTTGTCAAATGCTTTCTCTGTGTCTATTGATATGACCATATGTTTTTTTATTTTCTTATTGATATGATGTATTATGTTGATTGACATGAGAATGTTGAATCATCCTGGCATTACCGAGATGAAACTGCTTGGTCATGATGTATAATCTTTTGATCAGTCTTTGGATTCTGTTTGCTAGTATTTTGTTGAAGATCTTAGCCTCTGTCTTCGTCAGGTAGATTTGTTTGTAGTTTTTTTTTTTGTGTGTGTGTGTGTGTGTGTGTGTGTGTGTGTGTGTGTTGTCTCTGCCTGTTATGAGTATCAGGGTGATATGTGCCTCATAGAAACTATTTAGCAGTGTTTATCTTTCTTCTATTTCCTGGAAGAGCTTGAAAAGGACTGGCAGTAGATTCTCCTTAAAGGTATAGAAGAATTAATTAGTGAATCCATCTGGACCTAGGCTTTTGTGTTTGGGCAGAATTTTAATTACTGTTTCAATTTCCTTGATGGTGATAGGCTTATTCAGGTGTTGCAGGTCTTCTTGTTTCAGCCCTGTGAGGTTATAGGACTTCAGGAATTTATCCATTTCTTCCAGGTTATCGTGTTTCGTGGCATACCGGCTCTTAAAGTAATCTTCGATGATATTTTTGGAGTTCTTTAGTTTCTATTGTGATGAACCCTTTTTAATTTCCAATTTTATTTATTTGGGTTTTATTTCCCTGTCCTTACAATTCCTGCAAGTAGGTTGTCTACTATTTTTTCCAAAGGACCAGATCTTGGTTTAATTATTTTTTTTTAATTTTTTTCTGGATTTCCAGCTCATTGATTTTCTCTCTAAGTTTTATTATTTCCTTGTTTCTGCCTGGGATGGGGAGAAAGAAGGAAATAACTCTTTATGCAGGTCTTTTCATAATATTTTTAACTGTGAAATCAGGTTATTTGTGGGCCCTTTCTTTTTTTCTTGATGAATGCTTCAGAGCTATAAACTTTCCTACTAACAATGCTTTTTGCTGTGTCCCATAAGTGCTGATGGTTTGTGTCTTTATTTTCATTTGTTTCTAGGATCTTTGGATTTCCTCTTTGATTTCTTCTATGACCCATTGGTTGTTCAGCAGTGAGCTGTTCAGTTTCTAGGTGTTTGGTTTGACTACCTGTGTGAGGGTTAACTTCCATTTTCCATGCATGATGGTCTGAGAAAATAGTTGCACAATTTGTGTCTTTTAATTTTATTGAGGTATGCTTTATGGCCCAGGATATGGTTTATCTTGGAGAATATTCTGTGTGCACTGGAGAAAAATGTGTATTCAGCTTTTATTTGGATGAAAAGGCCTGTATATATCAACCTCCTCTCTTCCATGTCTTTCTCAGGGCCAGTATTTCCATGATGGGTTTCAGTCTTGTCAATCTATCAATAGTTGTTGATTAAGCAGTGTTGAAATCTCCACTACTATTGTGTTGCTGTCAATGTCTTCTTTGGAAGTCTACTAGCAGTTGTTTTAAGTATTTTGCTGGCTCCTCATTGAGTGTGTGTCTGTGTATATATTTAGTACTGTAATTTCTTCCTGGTATACATACCCCTTAATTATTAAGAAATGGCCTTTTCTGTCCCTTTTTAACCTTTTTAAACCTGAAGTCTATGTTGTCAGATACTAGTTTGGCCACACCGGTCTTTTTTAGAGGAGTTGTTTGTGTGAAGAATTGTCTTACAGCCTTTGACTTTGACTTTGTGTTTGCTCTGATTATTCAGATATGTTTCTTTTAGCAGCAGAATGCTGGATTCGGTTTTAAAATCCATTTTGCCACTCTGTCTCTTAACTGGTGCATTTAGGCCATTGTCGTTGAGAGAGATAATTGTCGCAGGATTTTGTGCCATCTTTTTGAAAACGTTTGTTGTGCTTTTAGGGTTTGTCTTATCTTACAGTACCTCCTTCAGTCCTTATTTTAAAGTTGGTTTTGAGTCTATGAAGCTCTTGAACTGTTGATTGTCTATGAAGTTGTGTATGTTTCCTTCCAATTTGAATGTGAGTCTGGCTGAATAAAGAATTCTTGGTGAGGCCTTCATTTCATTGAGTCTTCTCTCAATATCCCACCATTTTCTTTGGGCTCTTAGTGTTTCCTCTGAATAAACTGCTGTAAGTCTTAGGGATTTTCCTTTGTATGTGATTTCCTTCTTTGATCTTGCTGGATTCAATATTCTATCTCTATGGTTCTTGTCATTTTGATTAAAATGTGTCTTGGAGTATTCTTATTTGGGTTACTTTTATTTATTTTTATTAATTTTATTTTATGTTATTTTATTTTTTTACAATTACAATGAAGCTCCTGTTTGGGTTTCAGTCTTACAGTGTTCGGAACCATCACTCCACAGGTACCCATTTCCCAAAACCAATATCCTCAATTGCCTCCCCCAGTCCAATAGTCTGCCTCTATAGCAGGGCTTTTATCTCTTTTCTCTCTCTATCTTTCTCTCTCTTTCTTTCTTCTCTTACATATTTTGGATTGTATTACATACATTCAGAGGTTATCATGTATATCTTTTTGCTTATATTCAATGCTCAGTTCTAGACTGGTATTATCACTTTTAACAATTATTAGCACACTGTTCCATTCTCTGTCTTGCCTAACCTCTGACTCCCACATGTTTTGTGGTAGAATTCCAACTTTGACAAGACCTCCTGATTCCTGTTTTGCCTGACCTTGGATATTGGTATCATAATATATATTTATTTCATACAAACTAAATGCAGACATTCTATATCTGTCTTTTTTTCTTCTGGATAATTGCACTCAACATGATACTCTCCATGTCCATGCATTTATAGGCATATTTCATAACTTCATTTTTCCTAACAGCTGCATAGTATTCCATTGTGTAGATGTACCACAGTTTCTTTATCCAGTCATCAGTTCTTGGGCACTCTGGTTGTTTACAGATTCTGGCTATAGTGAATAGTGCTGTGATGAAAATAAAAGTGCAGAGTTTCCGCTATGTGAGTTTGGCTTCCCAGGGTATATTCCCAGGAGTGGTATAGCTGAGTCAAATTGAAGCTCAATGTGTAGTCTTTGGAAGAGTGTTCATATTGGTTTCCAAGAAGACTGTACCAGTAGACATTCCTACCAAAAATGGATGAGAGTCCTCTTTTTCCCTGCATCCATATCAGCACTTGTTGATCTTGCTCTTTTGGATATGTGCCAGTCTCCATGGTGTGAGATGATATCTCAAGTACAGGGTACAAAATCAGCACCCCAAAATCAGCGGCTTTCCGATGTACAAATAATGAAAGAGAAGAAAGGGATATTAAGAAAGAGATTCCATTCAAAATTGTGCCACAGAAGATCAAATATCTATAAAAAGCTTAACTAAGTGTGTAAAGGACCTGTACAAAGACAATTACAAGATACTGCTTCAAGAAATAAAGAGGACATGAGGGAAATGGAAAACCATTCCCTGCTCATGAATGGGGAGAATAAAAATTGTCAAAAGTATTATACTCCCTAGAGCTATGTACAGATTCAATGCAGTCCCTATAATGATACCCATGACATTCTTCAAAGAAACTGACCAAACACTCCTGAAATTCATATGGAAAAATAAACCCCACTGTCGGGGATGACGCTGGGGTTCCTGCCAATGTCAGGATAGAATTTCTCTTCTACCTCCGAGGACCCCGAGGGAACAGATGAAAACTCATGAGTCCTGCACAGTTCCAAAAGTCTTTTAATAGTACAAAAGCTCTGCATGTAAAATAATGAATTGGGACCTCTCTCTAATACCATTCACAAAAATCAGATTAAAATGGATTAAATATCTCAATATTTAATCCATAAAGTATGCGAAGAAAATATAGAAAAAAACCTTCCATGGCATTGAAGCTAAAGGCATCTTCAAAGGTGGAACATCACTAATGAAGCAACTAGAAGCAAAGATAAGCATATGGGACTAAATGAAACTGAAGTTTCTGTACCTTAAAAGAAACAATGACCATGATACAAAGACAGTCCACAGAATGGAAAAGAATATTAACCCAATATTCTTTGATAAAGGGTTAATATCCAGGATATATCAGGCACTGGTAGGACTTTACAAGGAGAAAACAGCCAACCCATTAAAATTGGGGAGAAGAAATCAACAGAAACTTCTATAAGGAAGAAACTCGAATGACCAAAAGACATATGAGAAAATGCTCATCATCACTAATCATCAGAGAGATGCAAATTTGGGTTACTTTTACATGGTACCCTTGAGGCCTCCTGAATCTGAAAAGAAGTGCTCTTTAATACTTGGGACGTCTCAAAAATGATTGCTTTGATAGTTGCTTCTACATATAGGACTACATGAAACTAAACAGCTTCTTCACCTCAAAAGAAACAGTGACAAAGATACAAAGAGAGTTGACAGATGAGAAAGAATATTCACCAATACCTATGATGAGGACTTAATATCCAGGATATATAAGGCACTATTAGAACTTTACAAGAAGAAAACAGTCAATCACATCAAAAAGGGGAGAAGAAATGAACTAAAACTTTTGACAAGGAAGAAATTTGAATGGCCAAAATACATATGAAAAAAATGCTCATCATCATTAATCGTCAGAGATGTGCAAATCAAAACAACAGTTAGATATATTCTTACATCACAGAGACTGGCACATATCCAAAATAGCAAGAACAAGTGCTGGCATGGATGCCGGAAAAGGGGACTCTCACTTATTGTTGGTGGGAATGTCTATGGTATAGCCTTTTTGGAAAACAATATGGACATTCCTACAAAGACTGTACATTGAGCTCCCATTTGACCCGGCCAAACAACCCTTGGGAATATACCCTGGGAAGCAAAAAACACACAACAGAAACAGCATCTGCACTTTTATTTTTTATAGCATCACTTTTCACAATAGCCAGTGTCTGGAAACAACCAGAGTGCCTGAGAACTGATAACTGGATAAAGAAACTTTGGTACATCTACACAATAGAATACTATGCAGGTTTTAGGAAAAGTGAAGTTATAAAATATGCCTATAAATGGGTGGACATGGAGAGGATCATGTTGAGTGAAATTATCCAGAAGAAAAAAGACAGATATACAATGACTGCATTTATTTGCATGATATAAATATATATTATGATACCAGTATCCAAGGTCAGGCAAAACAGGGATCAGGAGGTCTTGTCAAAGGTGGAATCTACCACAAATGTGTGGGATTCAGAAGGTAAGTAAGAAAGAGAAGGGAAAAGTGTGCTAATAATTGTCGAAATAATACCAGCCTAGAACTGAGCATTGAATATAAGCTAAAAGATACATGTGATAACCTCTAAATGTATGTATTTCAATCCACAATGAGTAAGAGAAAGAGAGAGAGAAAGAGAAAGAGAGAGAAAAGAGGTAAAGAATGTATCATAAAGGCAGACTAGGGGAGTGGGGAGGGAATCAGGAACATTGGTGGTGGGAAATGGGCACCTGTTGAGGGATGGGTGCTGGAACACTGAATGATAAATATCCAAACATGAACATCTTTGTAATTGTATATATCACCGAGATTTAATAAAATATGGATATTGCATTAATAAAATATTATTAATAAATATTATTTTATTTTATTTTTAATAAGTATTAATGAAATATTAATAGGCTATTAATAAAATGGTTGGTAAATTGACAAACTTGAAGAAAAGTGGCCCCTTATGTAATGCTAGATTATTTTTTTAAATTTTATGTATTTATTGTTTAATTTCTTTTTGATAGAGGTAATGTTTTAACATTGTGTTGAATAACATGATTTTGCTTTTTAAAGCAAATACTCTTCTACAGTCCATTGAAACTGTCCTTTGTTTCCAACATTTTTCTGTCTTTCATAAATTAAGTTTAGTTCAGATTCTGTTTTCCCTACTTTTTTTGTTTTCCTATTTTTCTCTCTATTAACCCACATAAGAATTATCAGACATTTTTCCTTTTGACTTTTTACACTAATCCTAACTCTGTCCAGTTCCAATTACATTGTTACAAGCTACAAGATGCATTTTTATGAATTGTCTTTCATTGTGCATATGTATCATATTTTCTTTATTTATCTGTTAATTAGTAGTTTGGGTTGTTTCTGCCTCTTGAATAATGCCAGCAGCACAGCAATAAACATAGGTGAGCATGTATAGTTTAGAATTAATTTCTTTTGTGTTGTAGTGCCAAGGAGTGAAGTTGCTCAATTTTTTATGTTTTATGGAGTTTCAATACTGTTTTCCATATATGTTGAAGCATTTCACTCTCTCCAAGGGATTATAAGGGTTTGTTATACCCTATATTATCCTCAGCACTTTCTGTTTTTTTTTTTTTTTTTTTTTGCTTTTTGAGTCACACCTGGCAATGCTCAGGGGTTACTCCTGACTCTGCACTCATGAATTACTCCTTTTGGTGCTTGGGGAACCATGTGGGATGCCGGGGATCGAACCGGGTCGGCTGCACGCAAAGCAAACTCCTGACCCGCTGGACTATTGCTCCGGCCCCTGTTTTGTATCTTTATGATATGTGTGGTGTCAAAACTCACTATAGTTTAATATCAGTTTCCCTAAATGCAAGTGATAAAGGTAACTGCTCATGTGCCCATTGGGCTTGTAGATGTTTCCTTTGGTGAAACGTGTTCAGCACTTGTTATAGTTTATGGTTTGCTTTTTTTTTTTTAAAAAAAGTGATTGTCTTTATAATTTGGCTATTGACCTTTCGTTTCCATTATGGTGCTTACATATTTTCCTCTCATGGTAGTGTATACTATAAATGATCATTTCTTTTTTCAGTGAAGAAGCTTGTATTGTAATATAATCTATTTTTTTGGGCTTCTGTTTCCCTTGCCTACATATGTGAAATCTTAAGGACAATAAATATTTAAACCATTTTGAGAATAATTTACCTATGATTTGTTCAATGTGTTTTATAGTTTTGGGTCAAATACACAACTCTTTGGTCTATTTTTAGTTAGCTTTTGTGCAAGGTCAGAAATAGCATTTCAGTTTGATTCTTTTGATGTGGCTATTTGGTTTTCCTAGAACATTTTATTGAATAGCGTTTCCTTTTCTTATCTTCTTATCTTAGATATTTTATCATAAATCAACTACTATTACATGTGGAGATTCTATTGAGTTTGTTTCATTAATTAGTATCTCTTTTACATCTAGAACCATGAATATTTGAGAATTATAATTTTGCAGCATAGTTGAAATAAGAGACTTCCATGTCTCCAATTTTTTATTTTCTGAGAACTTCTTTTAGCTATTTAGAGTATTTTATACTTACACACTAATTTCTGTAAGTGTTGGTCTCTCTTCTTTGAGACTGTCTGGGATTTTATAGTGATTGTGCTGAATTTATATAATCATTTGGATGAGAAGATCATTTTAACACTGTTTCTATTCTGTTAAAATTGAATATCATTTTTGGTCAAAATAGCTTCCATTTAATGGTGATTTCAATGTGCAAAACATTTCAATGTACAAATGCTTTACTACTTTTTAATTAAATACTATGTTCTTAATTCTTTTTGTTACTTTAATTATATTTTTTGAAATATTTCTATTTTATAACTTCTCTTTCAAATAGAGATGCAACAGATTTATTTTGTAACTTGCCACTTTTACTTTACTAGTCTGTTATTTCAAAGAGGTTTTTGTGGAATCCTTAGATTTTTCTATATCTATTTTAATCATCTATTGCTTTCTAAATTTAATATAAGGTTTCCTTTTGGACATGGTTACATATTGTTTTCACATATGTATTTAGAGCTGCCAATTCAAAAACCATAGTAAAGGATTTCTGATTTTTTGGATTCAGTTTCCCTCACCACATGCAGTACAAATCTGCTACATTCTCAGTACCAATCTAGCTGTGTGAAAAACTGGTGCAAGCAAAACATTTATTTTCCTTTCATTTAATAAAGTTCTTTGACTTTGATCTAGTACAGTGTCTTTTGACCGTATTTATGAAGTTGACATCAATCAAAATTCCTTATTTACCTGTAGAAGACAAAAGATTTGTCTCAAATTAGGTCTCTTCTTCATTTTTATCATGGCAAAATCCTGTTGCCCATCATTCTGGGACTAAAAATATAGCAATAAGGAAGAGAGTAATATGGTGAGATCAACAACAACAAACCCCTTGCAGCAGGCATTTTATTGTTAGAGAAGTCAGGGTTTAAAAGCTTATTGTTCTATATTTTGGTTTTGTTTCGTTTTTGATTCTTACCCATTAGGTCTCGGGATTACTCCTGACTCTACATGCAGTTCAGTACTGGCATGATTCAGGGTGCCATATGGGGTGGTGGAGATCAACTCAGGATGCCCGTATGCAAGGCGAACACTGAACTCCCTGTACTGTTTCTCTGGTCCTTTAAAACTTATTCCTTAGACTCAGACAGTTCCCGAATGAGAGGTACATGCTTTGAATATGCAAGGATCTATGTTAGACTCAGAGCTTTGCATGGCTCCTGAGCCCTTATGCAGACTGAGAGGTCTCTGAGCATTGCCAGAATGGTCTTTGTCACCTTCCACAACTGTTGGACCCAAGTAGTGCCACAGTTTATGTCCTGGCACTGATTTGTGCAATCTGGTTTAACAAGTTTTTTCTAGGACTGGGCACTGCTCAGGAGACACAAAAAATAAAAAAAAAGAGTTTATAACTTTGTGGAGTATATCAAGCAATGTTCAGAGATATCTGGGGCCTGTCCCAGTGATTCATGGTCAATTTGTTTGGCATTTTAAGGAGAGGACACGAGCGTGTAATATTGCTTAGGGCATTCAGAGTTGAGGATTACCAAGGAAACTTCTGCACTGCTCAGTAGCTTCAAGCCACAACCAGGGGGTACTCATATGGCAGCCCCCTGCAATGGTCAATCAGGGCACAATGTGTTGCTAGGGGTGTAGTCATGTCACCAGCATGCATGCCTTGAACCTATATGTGACCCTGTACAGTTCCTTAGATTTCTAAGATTCACTTTTAAATTTGCACTATCTTAATGAAATCTGCAATATGTTCTAAATGTGTATGTATTTTAATCTAGCAAAAGCCATAAACTGATTTTTGGTAGATGAGCTTTCTGTGTTACTGTTTTTGCATGTTAAGTTTAGTTATTTAGTTGGTAATTTCAGATACCCCAGTGCCCAGGCTCAAAACTGGTGAATTGTGCTGGGCACCTACATACTGACAGAAAACCACTTCCTGTATCCAGGTACTTGTCAACTTACTGATCCAGCTCAAACATCCTGTAGTCTCTGGAACATGTGGCATAGTACAACACTTCCTAATTCATCAATACTGAAATTTCAGTAGGAATGTACCAAACTAAATGGAAAATCTGCAATCATTTGTATAACCCAAATGCTCTAATTCTCCATTGCAATGATTTTGTGATACAAAATATGTTTATCTGGCTATTTCTGAAAATCAGTTTCACAGTCATCAGCAGGACCTTGTGATCTATTACATCATGGCAGTAGTCCTCTTGAGTAGAACTCATCAATTGTCATTCACAAACATGGTTGTCCATGATTTATTCACAAATGTGACATTGTATGTATCTTTACAAAGGTTTTAAACACATGCAGGCTTAGATGCAGCAATATATTTTGGAATCTTTTAGAGAAATATGTATTTAACTTGTCATCGATTTTCTCAAGCCTAAGAGAGCCTCTAAGGGAGCCTAAGAGAAACCCCAGGCTAACGTGTCCCGAAAAAATTCATTTGTGATAATTTTCACCTTTGACAAGGCCTTGTGGGAGTCAGAGGCTAGGTAAGACAGAAAATGGAACAGTGTGCTAACAATTGTCGAGGGTACTAATGCCAACCTAGAACTGAACATTAAATAGATGCAAAAAGATACACATGACAACCCTTTTATGTATGTTCTGCAATCCATAGTCTGGAAGGGAAGGAAAAAAGAAAGAGAGAGAAAGGGAAAGAAATAAAGAACCTGCCATGGAGGAGGGCTGGGGGAGGGGGGAGGGAACCGGGGATGTTGGTGGTGGGAGATGGGCACTGGTGGAGGGATGGGTGTTGGAACACTGTATGACCAAAACCTAAAAATGAACTTTTTAACTGTATATCTTTGTAACTGTATATCTCCGGTGGTAAAATAAAATACTTAAAAAATAAAATATTCAAAAAATAAAAAAATCATTTGTAATATTTCAATAGTAATCTCTTTATTTGAAATAAGAAGTAATATAATTTTCCATTCCCTGTCAGGTTGGGGTTATGAAAGGTTATATTCTGAGGTATGGTCAAATTATTTTGTAAAAAATCTGCAAGAACTCCTAGCCCTCAGGTGTTGCCTTCTTTAAATGTTGCATATGGTTTGCCATTAGGATTGGAATCAATATCCTTGAGCCTCAGCTGAAATTAAAGACAAAAAATTGTTCTAATTTTATATTAAGTACTTATTTTGATCAACACTTATTGTGTAGAATATTATAATGACACAATGCACAATATTATTAACTAAAATATCATTATTTAGAATTATTAAATAATTTTTAATTTTATAATCAAAAAGTGAGGGGCTGGAGTTGTACAGTGGGTAGGGATATGTCTTGCATACACTAGCTCAGGTATAATTTCTGACATTCCATATAGTCCCCTGAACTGATGAGGAGTGATCCCAGAACACAGAGTCAGAATAAGCCCTGAGCATCATCAGAGGTGACCCCAAAGTAACAAAACAAAAACAAACCGAAAGTTCAATAAAAGATCGAATGAAAGGTAGTAAAAGAAACATAAAAAAATTAAATAAAACTGAAAAATTTTAATGGTTTTCATTTTATTGCTATCTCTGCACTGAGTATAGTGAATCTATTTTTCT
This sequence comes from Cryptotis parvus, assembly GCA_021461705.1. NCBI lineage: Eukaryota > Metazoa > Chordata > Mammalia > Eulipotyphla > Soricidae > Cryptotis > Cryptotis parvus. Next base: position 250,082 of record JAJIBD010024136.1, read on the forward strand.
TGTAGTGTGCAGGGAGTTATCACTGGCTTCAGGAGATAATCCAGAAATAAAGCTAGATGAAGTTCTAACCATATTACAAAGTCATTAGCTGAAATAATCAGCAGAATAGTACAAAATACAAAGAACTTCATTACCTCCCCTTAAGATTATAGCTATGTTTTTTCAGGCCTCAGGATACATAGAGTTTGATTTTAGATTATTTTTCTTCTTAAGTATTAAACATGCACCTACTGGGAGTGATACTATTACAATTGGCCAGTGAAGCAACCAATTAAATGGGGTTTTCTAAGAAACTGACATGATATTGTGGAGAGTTTTATGTTAGAATGAATGTTGAGGAAGTAAAAGTCATTCTATTTGTCTCTGTCAAGTGAAATATAGCAAAGCATATATGGTGGAAAAGTGTATCTGAAGGTGGAAGACTCTCCAATGTATACTAGAGTTACCATCTTGTCCACTCCCATCTCAGCCTCCCGAATGCCGTCTAGTGAGGAAAATAGAAGAAAGAGTATGTTTTAGCGGCACATTATATGAAACAAATGAGAAAAGAAAAGCACCGTGACAAAACAAAGGTCAGAAAACACAGGAATAAAGCAGGAGATAGCTGATCCCAGAAGGTCAACCAAAAAGACTAAGGCCCTTAGAACAATCTTCTACTTGACCATGTAGTTCTCACTGGGAACTGCTGTGATCTTGAAGGAGAACTGTCTGCCACTAGCATCAGAGCAGTTTGCAGAAGAGCAATTCCAAGCTTTTAAATGTTCTACATGCTAGAAAATCAGACACCACCAGTCTCAGGAGTGATATAATTTCTATCTTTCTCCTCTTGCTGAAATATTGGCCTGGTCTGTCTCAAAGGATTTCAAAATAGGTGCAAAATAGGGAAGGGATTCTGATAAATGTTACTGCCATTTGTTCTTTAAATTGTAAAAAACAACATTGGGAGTAATGCCAATTTGGGAAAAAAATTAAAGCCCCTACTTTGTTGCCGAAGTTATAACAGCCACACAAATAAAGAGGCCTGAATACTGATTTCTGAACAGTTGTCTTGAAAATTGCTCTACGCTTTCAAAAGTATTAACCTGAGTGAGAAGTAGATTCCATCACACTGAAATATCATTGGTTTATTTTAATATATTTTAACCTAATCAATACAAAATTTGGTACTATGGTAAGAGAATGATATGAAAATACTAAACTATATGCCTGGTCTTCCAGTATTGATGAAACTAATACAACGTGTTGAAATATGGGGAAACCAGTCTCTAAAATTATTATACATGCTATACTAATGTTATTTTAATAAAGTATTAGTGTGCTTTGACTACCCATCATGAATATTTTTTAAAAGTGTCATGGAAATTTAGTGAATATATTTGAAAAATTGTTAGCATACATGTTTGAGAAGGAAAAAATAGAGAATCCAGGAGTTCTTTGACTTGTAAAATAAGAAAAAGAAGTTTCTTATCCATTCTAAATTATGAACAGTTCTGAGAATGTGAGTAAGAATGTATTAGACAATAGAGCATTCCTTTCAACAGAAAAAATCTCCCTGTGATAAAGTTAAGATTGAAACTGTTTTTCCCAATAAATTCTTTAAATATGAGTCAATGATTTAGGACCAGGAAGAGACTAAGAATATAGCCTTCACTAAAACTGCAATAACTTGAAAATTGCCTCTATCAAATGAAAGCACAAAAGCCATGGGGGAAGGAAAGTAAAGAAATACTGCAGATCTGAGAGTTCATATATAGTTACAAGGAAATCTTGAACATAGACTAAGTGAGTAACTATGAGATAACTAAAAGCAACGTAACTCTTAAATCATTTTTGAGCAGGCAGCTTAGAAGAATCTATCAAGCCTCAAGGAGACCTTATTCCCCAGTCCCAACCTCACATGGACTGGGGAAGATAAAAGAAAAGATAGCAATATTTCAGAGAGTGAAACCAGCATTATTAGTGTAAAACAAAGAGATTATGCACGACCCAAACAAAATTGGTGGTTAAAAGTGAAACAGGGGACCAGAGCGGTAGTCCAGAGGGTAGGGCATTTTTCTTGCAAGCTGCTGGCCCATGCTGGCCCGGGTTCGATCCCTGGCATCCCATACGGTTTCCGAGCACCGCCGGGAGTAATTCCTGAGTACAAAGCCAAGAGAAACCCCTGAGCATTGCCGAGTGTGAACCAAAAAAGAAAAAAAAGAAAAAGAAAAAGAATGTGAAAAAGAATCTTCCTTCCTCAGAAAAGGAGACTGAAGAAAGAAGCAAGAAATTGAAGCACTTCTAATACTATAGATTTGTGACTGCTATGAGTTTCCTCTTGCTTGTATATAATAACTAAAGTTTGATGGCTGGTATATGGAAAATTGACATTTTATTTTTACTTCTAATGGTTTATTCACAGATCTCAAAGAATGCCTTTTTGTCTATGTTTGGAGCTCCTGGTCTTCTTCCTTGCCATGCATGCAGGAACTATTCCTGATGGTGCTCAAGGGACCATTTGAGGTAGCAGAGATGAAACCTGGGTTAGCTGTTTCAAGCAAGGCAAATGCTTTACCAGCATTACTATCTCCCCCTTCCCAAGACAGTATTTTAATATAGATAACAATAACTAGTCTATTAAACTTGACATTTGAGTTCAGTTTTGAATTTAATTGAGAATGGAGAGAATTCTATCAATCCCATTTGAATGAATCACTTATTTGATTGGTAGTAGACAGATAGATATTACTAATTTTCATCAATATCGGGTTTACTTTCATCTTTTTCAAAATAAAGAAATTACATCCCACACTCTACACTCAATTTCAAGCCTAAGATTGTTTATAGGTAACATTAATTCAGTGAAAACTCATGTGATTTTTGTTGAATCACACTGAAATAATTATTCACCTTTCTATAGCTGCTTTACTTCCTAAAAAATAAATATTGGTATTTTACAATTATATTAATATGCTCAGCATGCATAAAATTCTAACACCACACTCATTATAGCCAAGGAGTCCAACACCCCCTGACCCCGATTCCCAATTCAGTTATGCAATTAGTTACCCTATTATGTTGTGTCTATGCATACTTTCTATTTACAACAAAATTACTGTTTTTAATGCAACTTTATGATCTTCATGCTTGAAATATTTAAAATCTGGCCCTTTATTGAAGACTTGTCGATTGCTGCTTTAAGTCTGTTTAGTTTCTTTCCAGCAGAAATTGTTTCTGGAAGTAACGGGCAAGACAGATTTTAGTTTTGCTTGTTTCAGTTTAAACCATAGCCCAGAATATTGTCCTTGATTCACAAACCTTATCTCCTAAGAAGTGATGTTATAGAATCCTAACTGAATATTTGCAATGTAAACTGTAGTTTCTCTGTTCTATTTGACTAGTACTTCATACAATAGATTCACCTACTGGAATTGTTCATTGCAAAATTGTCTCTTCTCTGACAAGCTGCTGCAGATAATCCCCATGCAGAACTTTGGGATTATCCTCCAACAGCTTTCTTCTCACAACCTGACTACAAAATTCTAGTCACCTTAAGAGCCTGAAATCTAACTCTTGCACCCAGAAATTGTGATGCTTGATTCTCATCACTCTTCGGCATGATCAAAAACTGACACTGGAAGAAAGCTGATAAGAAGGAATGAATGTATACTTCTTTTCTCTGTAGTATAATAGTCCTTTTTTTTTTACTCACTAATGTTTGAAATACTTGCTCCATATATTTTACCCAGTTATGTAACTATTTGGAAACAGAACCCCAGTAGCACAGTTACTCTTTTGTGATTAGAATGGAGGAATTAGAAAAGAAAACTTTAAATTATAGTGGTTGGCTATGATCCAGTGTCAGGCTGTGGGACATATTAATAACAGCACAGAAAAGTGTTAGTAGCAATTAACTCTTGTATATTTGCCAACTCTGAAGGATCTGAAACTGACCTTAGTTCTCACGTAATTCGGTGGTTCTCAGTCCCATAGGAACTGGACTCTAAAATACAGATAAGTTTCAACTCTACCCTAAGACACAGTTTTAAAAAGATGAAAGTCTCGGCAGTTCCTTGATGTTTCTAGGCCATTAATATATAGCTAGTCAACTCCTATATTTCCATACTCCCTAGCTTCTGGCTATGTAGATTTATTACTGACTCAAGTTTCTCTCTGTGATGATTTTGCGTTTGATTTTACTCATCTCTCTCTCACTCTCTCACTCCCTCCCACATTCTAGCTTCCACACTCCCATCCCCTCTCTGGTCTTCTCTCTTTATACTTATACTTTACTTTGTGCTCAGCAAAGGTACTTTATTGTCATAATTAATTCAAAAATATTAACTAGCACTAAGTTGCACTAATATTAGTTTGTTAGTAATTTTATAATGATTAGTATTTCAGGCCATGGAAAGCATATCTCTAATGCTTTAAATGTAAGGTCATGGAATCCCTTTACAAAAAAATAGAAGGTACTATTAATTGGTTCTCAGAATAATATTCCTTTGAAATTCCCTGTTGTAACAAAAAGCCAATGCTATTTTATACTCCATAGCTTTGACATTTGATAAAATATTTAATGGATAAAAGTTAGATCAATTAAGTGACTTTGTTTTATTTGAGTATTTTAGCTACAAGCAAATATTGCTGATACTCAGTGAGCTGAATTAAATCTACAAGTCCAATTTTTATTTTCCCCTAATAAGAAATTTTGACAAAGCCAATTTAGGAGTATCACAAAATATCAAAGATTATATTAAACAAAAAATATATGATACTTTACTTTTTCATCTTATCACATGTTTCTCAATTATGTTTGAAAATTGGTTTAGTAAACTCTAGTCTATATCTTTGCCTAAGGCAAGAAAAAGGTTAAGCATAACCAAGAACATGTTTTCCTCCTAGAAACACCTTAAGATATCAATGTACATTTTCTTGAGAAGAGAGACATTTCTCTACCCATCTCTTAAAACTCTGTAATATATACCACTAAATAAGAAAATGATTTGAATTGTCTTTTTGCTCTTCACTCACTACCAATGCTTCAAGCAAAATTTATATTCTCACAAGTTATACCACATTTCCTTTGTGGTTTGTTAAATTTTCTCACATATCTCTGAGTCATATACCCTATGAAAATTGTAGATGATGTATAATGTCAAATTTTCTAACACTTATTTTTAGTATACCACATACTGTGACATATTTTATTGATATCAGAATTGGTATGGTTATCCTCTATTCCTCATCATTATCTCCTCATCCTCTATATACATATTCACAAAAATGACAAAAGGGTGATTGTATATAATAGTAACTCATTAATACAGAAAGGGCAATAGGTAACTAAAACAATGTCAGTTTTTTAATATCATTATGTTATTAAAACACTAATTTACAAAATTAATCACAGTTGAGTTTTTAGACATAAACTATTGCAACATATATCCCACAACATTGTCAACTTTCCTCTACAGTGTTTCCAATGTTCCTTTCCATATCTTCCCCAACCCCAGCCTATACTCTTGACAAGCATTTTTCTAAGTTTCGTTGTAAGAGTTTAGATCTCTTGTTTTCAGTGCTGTTGACTTTGTAGTTTGAATATTTGGTTCTATCATCTCTTAACAATGCCTTGGTAACTTAGTCCCCCCTGACCTGGTCTCAGTAGCTTCCCATCCATCTATTCCCTCTTTCCCCTCCACTCTTTTTTCATTCTCTTCCTTATACTCTGGAGCAAGATTGATAAGAGCATCCTTTGTTTAAACATTGCATTCCCTGGTCCAGTTTTTCAAAATACAACATATAAGTGAAAACATCTTTATTTATCCTTCTTCACACTTTATTTAACATAACTTCCTGTTCCATTCATGTTGGCATGAACTGGATGATTGATATCTACATTCCTTACAGCTGTGCTGCATTACAAATCAATACATGCACACCATTATTCATTGAAACAAGGCTAAGATTTTGAATCCACTTAGTTATCCAATGACAGATAAATGGATCATGATGTGGTGAATGTACACACACACACATACACACAGTGTTCAATCTTTTAACTAGTACTATATATTACTTTGTACTATATATTACCTGCATCAATAAATGCAGAATTTAGAGGTGACTACAAGAGTATGCTACCCACACGGCAGAGCCTGGCAAGCCACCAGTGTTGTATTTGATATGCCAAATACCAGTAACAATTATAGACCTCATTCCCATGACCTGATGGAATGGTTTGAGGCTCTTTATGTTCCTGGAGCAAGCAGGTGCCCTTGGGCTCTATTTGCATGAGACAGGACATATGGAGATGTTACTGGTGCCCGCTCGAGCCAATCGATGATGAACGGGAAGAAAGTGATACATTACTTGGTATGTATATATGTTTTCCTTTGTAGAAATTCACAAAATGAATAACATGCAACTTTTTGTTTACATCTTCACGACACTTTATCAGTATCTTTATTGAAGTAGCTAAAAATCTCTGATCAGAACATCATGCTTTGTTGGCTTCAGAATCTAAATTTGAACTGTGGAACCATATACCTTTGTATAGCCCCTTCCCGTGGCAAATGCAGCCTTGAGGAGTGTTGAGTGCTGATAGAGGTTTGCTGCATGGTATCAGAAGCAGTTTTCTGTTCTCAGACTTTAGCACTGACGAGCCTAGTTGTATAACTACTGCCAGACATTGGCCTCAGGTCATTGAGCACAATTCTTGAGGACCTCACAAAACTTATGTTTAAAATGTTTTATATTATTATATAGTCTTTTTTCCCTCTTGTTTTTGTTTCTTAGCCTCATCTAGCTGTGTTTGGGGCTTACTTCTGGCTATTCTCAGGGATCACACTGGATGCTAGGGATTAAAACTGGGTTGGCTGAATGCAAGGTAAATTTCCATTTCAATTTCCTGCACTATCTTTCAGTCCCAAATTAATTTATTTTAATGTAAGCTATTTTTAGTTTAGAATTGTTTCAACTAATTTCCATTTTTGTGGATGTTCCAGATTTTAATCTTGGTCAAAAAAGTTCCGTGTATTTCTTAAGAGGAATCTACATCATTAGAAAAAGCAAATATTTATTCAGTATCACTCAGACTTAAAACCATTGTATTTTGTTATATTCTAGATTATTAGTCTGATTTTATGAAAGATTTTTTTAACATTTTGAGTGGAATATATATTGTTTTGCTTGTATATATATTTATAATGCAGGGAAATAATTCTTGCGTAAATTCAGGTAGTAGCACTATTCAATTGTGTTCTCATAAATTATAGTGATTATTGAAATGATAATATAGCGCCTTTAATAACAGTAAACTTGATGATGGTATTTCTAGGTTTAGTTACTTTCTCTAATTAAAAGTAAAATTTTGGAAAAAGAAGATGGGAGGTATCACTTTCCCCAACCTCAAACTCTACCACAGAGCAGTTGTAATTAAGACAGTGTGGTATTGGTATAGTGACAGACCCGTAGACCTATGGAATAGAACTGAATATCCTGAAACACACTCTCAAATATACAACCACTTAATCTTCGATAAAGGAGCAAAAACTATTAAGAGGAGCAAAGAAAGCCTCTTCAACAAATGGTGCTGGGAAAACTGGGCAGCTACATGTAAAAAAATGAACTTAGACCTCCTTCTAACGCCATGCACAAAAGTCAGATCAAAATGGATTCTAGATCTCGATATCAGACATGAATCTATAAGGTACATTGAAGAAAACATAGGAGAAACGCTCTATGACATCGAAACGAAAAGTATCTTTAAAGAAAACACACCACTGACCAAGCAAATGGAAGCAATGATAAACAAATGGGATTATATAAAATTGAAAAGCTTCTGCACCTCAAAAGAAACGGTGACCAAGATACAAAGACAATCCACAGAGTGGGAAAGGATATTCACCCAATACCCATCTGACAAGGGGTTAATATCCAGGATATATCAGGCACTGGTAGCACTCCACAAGAAGAAAACAGCCAACCCCTTCAAAAATGGGGAGAAGAAATGAACAGAAGCTTCCAAAAAAGAAGAAATTCGAATGGCCAAAAGGCATATGAAAAAGTGCTCTTCATCTTTAATCATCAGGGAGATGCAAATCAAAACAACAATGAGGTACCATCTCACCCCACAGAGACTGGCACACATCCAAAACAGCAAGAACAACCGGTGCTGGCGTGGATGTGGGGAAAAAGGGACTCTCATCCACTGCTGGTGGGAGTGCCAACTGGTCCAGCCCTTTTGGAAAACAATATGGGCATTCCTCCGAAAGCTAGATATTGAGCTCCCATTTGATCCAGCAATAGCACTCCTGGGAATATACCCTAGAGACCGAAAAACACATAGCAGAAACACTATCTGTACTTCTTTATTCATCTCTGCGCTATTCACTATAGCTAGAATCTGGAAACAACCTAAATGCTCGAGAACAGAGGACTGGCTAAAGAAACTGTGGTTCATCTACACTATGGAATACTATGCAGCTGTCAGAAAGGATGAAATTATGAAATTTACCTGCAAATGGATGGACATGGAGTCTATCATGCTGAGTGAAATTAGTCAGAAGGAAAAGGACAGATATAGAATGACTGCATTCATTAATAGGATATAGATACCAGTGTTTTAATAAATATGGGAAATGGTAATGGCAGATTAAAACTCACCACTGAATATACACAAAGAGACTTAAGTGATAAACTCTAAATATCTGCAGGGCTAGCCACAATGTGTAAAATAAGAGGGAGAGAGATACAGAGACAGAGAGAGAGAGAGAGAGAGAAAGAGAGGAAACTGGGGTACCTGCTATTAAGGCGGGTGGGGACGGGAGGGGAGGGGTACATTGGTGGTGGAAATGGGGCACTGATGGAGGGATGGGTGCTGGAATACTGTATTACCAAGAACCAATTATGAACACCTTTGTAATTGTATGTTTCACGGTGGTATAATAAAAAAATTTAAAAAAAGTAAAATTTTGAAGGATGATGATTTTATTAATATTCACAAAAAGTCAAATAATTTTCAGTAGATGGTGGAAAACAGTTGTTGAAGAGAGCATTTGAAACAATAAATGATTACTTTCTTTTCTTACATGGTTATCTCATTAGAGGAGCTTCTTGATTATATGACAATTATGTTACAGACATTCCTTAATGTTAGGTAATGAAATTCCCATGAGGTAACTACTCCTTTGACTAGTGCCAACACATTTTTGGCAGCTGGAGTTTGTGCATGATAAATGTTGCAATTAAAGCTATTGATATGTGTAAAATAACCCTCAATCTTCCTTCAAATTTATCTGAAAGCTGTTAAACATAAAGCTAAAAGCACCTTTTTCAAGTAAGGAAAGTTATTATGCTTTATAGACTTTAGAGTATAGCAATATTAGTGATAGCAATAATATCTTAAATGGAAGCAAAAGGCTGTGTCTTTATAAAAATATAATGTGTTGTGAGATTTCAAAGTCACTTGAATATTTTGATTAATTTTAATATCTTTTTTAAAGTATATTTTTTAGTAGAAGGTCCTTTCCCTCTTGTTTTATATTGCTGATTTACTGGTTATTTAAAACATAAATAAGGACATTGCATCTATATTATTTTTAATTTTATAGTGTTTAATTTTAAATTTAATTTTGCATAATATATGTGTGTAATAATTGCTAAAATCTTTTTCTCTTTTAGTCTGTTTCATTCTTCCTGTCTTATTCTTATTTACTCTAACAAGCTTCACCTTTCCATATAACACATGCACAGAACTAGGGTAAAATCTTCCATCATTTACATGTAATCACATAATATTGTACAAGTGTGTGCATACATGCATTGGTACATTTACCTACCATCACTTCTTGTATCACCTGTCTTCCCATTGTTCATTGATTTGCTCAAGCAGGTGCCAGTAACGTCTCCATTCATTGGTTCATTGGGAATGAGGTCCATTATTGTTACTATTTTTGGCATATTGAATACACCATGGATAGCTTGCCAGGCTCTGCATTGACTCTGGCTTTATCCCAGGGGGCCCAGTCTGCTGTCAGGCTAGAAGCATTTTCATCTCCTGTTTTTTCCCTCCTCCTTACTGGATAGAGTAATTTGTAACAGGACAGGTCTTCAGGTCCATTGTGTACTGGAAGAGGGCAGTGAGGTTCAATAAATAGTCCAGGATGGGGTTTAAGGTTTAGGTTGCTGACTAGTTTTATAGTCTAATCTGGTTTATTTCTGTTATTGCATTGACCATCTGAATTTCTAGAACGTGGTTGGTTTCTACTAATTTGATGTACTGGGAAGAGCCAGTAGTAGCTCTGTATCATGTGTGAGTGTCTCTGGATCACAGCCTACAGTCCCGGAGCAGTTCATGGGCAGGTCCACTAGACCTCCAAAAAGGGACAAAGCTGGGGGAGAGAGACCCCCGCTCCATCTTCATGGAAACCCGGTAACTATAGCAGCTGAGCCCCGCATACTTGGGCTTAAAATCAGCTTCTCTCTCTAGGTTTGGGCTGTGACGAGCCTGGCTTGAGATAAGCTTCTCTCTTGGGTGGGACTATGACGAGCTGTGGAGTCCGGACAATGAAAATGACTGCCATTATGGTGCAGGGGTTTCCTCTGGCTTCTTTCCTCTGAACTAGGATATCAGTGCTATAGGTGAGAAGTCCAGGTCTATCTGAAGTGATTTTCTAATTTTGTGCTGAAGGTTTCAGCAATGTGGTTTTTCCTGGAGTATAAACCTACCATACACATGTATATGTGATGTCATTGTTATTACACACTTATTAATTCAATGTCACTACATATTCATAAAACACTCATATTAAATATTATTTCTGAAAATATTCCCAAACTGATGCAACCATTTCATTCTTTAAAATTTTGTTATATTACCATGAAAAATACAATTATAAAAAAAACTATATGAGTACACTCAGATGTGGCAAATAAATAAATAAAAATTCAAATAGTTTTTTAAGATGTTAAATTGGATTAACCCTTTAGACCATTTCTAATTATTGGTTCAAAGTTGCTCATCAAACCCCCTAGATATAAAATCTTTGACTCTATTTTCTAATTAGAAGATCTTAAAAAAAAATAACCTATGTCCTTTCTATGACTGTTTAAATGAATCAGATAAGCAAACATACATAAAAACTTTCTAAACATTGAAGTGCAATGAAGATTATATCTTAAAATATGCATCCTTTTACTATATAATTTTTCTCATGATAATTAAAAATAGTTTTATCTTTTTAAAATTTCATGATAACTATAAACATCAGCATCTTATATTCTGTATTTGTTCATAATTATAATAGTCTGCATTTTCTTCATTTTATTTTTGCCTTTTTTTGGGTCACACCTGGCAATGCTCAGGGGTTTCTCCTGACTCTGCACTCAGGAATTACTCCTGGCGGTGCTCGGGGGACCATATGGGATGCCGGGGGATCGAACCAGGGTTGACATGGGCCAGCTGCATGCAAGGCAAACGCCCTACACACTGGACCATCACTCCAGCCCCTTACTTCATTATTTTGTGTGGTATTTACCATCTTTTATTTTGTATTCATTGTTCTTAAAGTTTTATGTACTGATTTGCTTTAAAAAGATTTCATTCAAAATTCTTCTCCTGTGTCAGTTTATTCTTTTATTCCTCAGTGTTTAATTAGTTATAATTCCCTTAGCTATTTCAATTCTTTTACTGATAATTTTAATATTCATAAGATAGTATCAATTTTTAATATATTTATCTATTTTTTACTATTAGCCACTATGCTCAGGGCTTATTCCTGCATCTCTACTCAGGGATCACATCTGGAAATTCTTGAGATGTCCTCTGAGGGAGCATTTGATTCCCTCTGAGGTGCTAGCCGTCAAACCTCTGTCAAACCTAAAAGGCTAAGTGAAGCTCTAATCACTGTAAGCTCTCATCACTGTACTATCTAAGCTCTAATCACTGTACTATCTTTTTGGTCCCAGAAAGCAACTACATTTAAATAAACATTTTATCACTGTGACTTTTCCCCATTACTCCTTTCCATTTCCATATTTCATGGTTCTGAGTGCAACCTTGATTTTGGACTTCAGACTGTGCCTTCACATTTGTGCTCTTCTGGGAGAAGGAATTTTACTCATTGTTTCCTCACTGCATCACTGTATCACTGTCTTCCCATTCATCATTGATTTGCTCGAGCAGGCACCAGTAACAACTCCATATGGCCTGTCTCATGCAAGTAGAGCCCAAGGGCACCTGCTTGCTCCAGGAACATAAAAGCCAAAAACCATTCCATCAGGTCATGGGAATGAGGTCTATAATTGTTACTGGTATTTGGCATATCAAATATGACGCAGGTAGCTTTCCAGGCTCTGCTGTGTGGGTAGCATACTCTTGTAGTCATCTCAAAATCCAGCATTTATTGATGAACTGCGAGGCCGCACAGCGGCCGTGCCAGCCGGGCTGTGATTGGCTGGTCTGCTGGGTAGAGTTTTGACGAGGGGGAAGTCTGGATGTGGAAAATGGAAGCCCTCTTGGAGTGGGGGTCATCTGGCTTGTTGTGAGGCTCTGCTGGGGTGGCAGGCCAGGGCTAAAAAACTGCCATCCATCCTGGGCGCCTCATGAGCTGCTGGGCACTGGGAGAGCCAGTAGCAGCTCTGCCCCATGTCTGTGAGTCTTAGATCAGCATACCTGGGCCAGATTGAAAAAGACTGCTGCAGGGTGGATCTCAATGATCCAGGCTGTGATAGGCTGGTCTGCTGGGTGGAGTTCTGACGAGGAGGAAGTCCAGATGTGGAAAATGGAGGCCCTCATTGAGTAGGGGGGTCGTCTGGCTTGTAGTGAGGCTCTGCTGAGGTGGCGGGCCAGGGCTAGAACCTGCCATCCCTCCCGGGAGCTTCATGAGCGGCTGGGCACAGGAAGAGCAAGTAGCAGCTCTGCCCCATGTCTTTGAGTCTCTGGGCACTGGTCCATTGTTTCCTATATGACATTTTTTATTAAATATTTTATTATACCACCATGAGATATACAGTTACAACGTTGTTCATGTTTAGAGGTTTCGGTCACATAGTGTTCCAGCACCCTGCCTTCCACCAGTGCCCATTTCCCACCACCAATGTCCCCAAATCCCTCCTCCCTCCCATAGCCTGCCTAAATGACAGTTTCTTTATCTCTTTTCTCTCTCCCTCTCTCTCTTCTCTTTCTCTTATACATTGTGGGTTGCACTACATACACTTAGAAGCCATCATGTGCATTTTTTTGCCTGTATTCAATGCTCAGTTCTAGGTTGTTATTAGCCCTTTCGACATTTATGTACACATATTCTCTTCTCTGTCTTATCTAACCTCTGATTCTCATGCGTTTCGGTAATTTCCAGTTTTGGTAAGACCTCCTGATCCACGTTTCGCCTGACATTGGATTTTGGTGTCATAATATGTATATAAATATTTATGTCATGCAAATAAATGCAGTCATTCTACATTCTCTCTCTTTCCTTCTGAGTAATTTCACTCAATATGATCCTTTTCATGTCCATCCATTTATAGGCAAATTTCATAACTTCATTTTTCCTAACAGCTGCATAGTATTCCATTGTGTAGATGTACCAAAGTTTCTTTATCCAGTCATCAGTTCTCCTACTATGACATTTTAAAAGTTCAAATTCCAACTTAGGACTTTCACTTTTTTGTGATTATCAATCTATAACCAAAGGAAACTATATGATGAAAATTGCTCTTCATGACTTTATACAGGGTGAGTAGGCAGATCTAAGTACACTTTACTTTGTAAAAGTTTATAAAAGCATTTGAATCAGCAAGTCTAAAATAATGCATACAAAACATACAAAAGTAATACCATTTCTTTAAATGATTTATGATTTAATAAAATAGAGATTTAATTCTCATTTAGCATAACAGAATTTTCTCTGACTTTTGAATGAACATTTACTAGCCCAGGCTCTATTTGTCACCAGCATTAGCATGAAGTAGATCTTTGTATTCCTTTACTAATAGTCACTTGAATGGGGTAAAAGTGAGTAAAATTGATAACTCAGTAAAAATAAAAAATCAAATTCTCTTTTTATACCATCAGTCAGAATTATTTTTATTATTTTATTATACTACTGTGAAATATACAATCACAAAGACGGTCATGTTTGGGTTTCGCCGCATAGTTTTCCAGCACCCATCCTTCCACCAGTGCCCATTTCCCACTACCAAAGTCCCCAATTCTCTCCCCCTCCACTAGCTTGCCTCTAGGGCAGGTTCTTTATATCTTTTCTCTCTCTCTATTTCTTTCTCTCTTGCTTCTCTTACATATTGTGAATTGCAACACATACTTAGAAGTTATCATGTGTATCATTTTGCCTGTATTTAATGCTCAGTTCTAGGTTGGTATTAGCACTTTCGGCTATTATTTGACAATGTTCCTTTCTCTGTCTTATCTAATCTCTGACTCCCACATGTTTGCGGTAGATTCCACCTTTGAAAAGACCTCCTGATCCATGTTTGTCCTGACCTTGGATATTGGTAGCATAATATGTATATATATAGTATGTATATATGTATATACATATATGTATGTATATATGTATATACATATATGTATGTATATATGTATATATATGTATGTATATATGTATATACATATATATATGTATACATATTATGCTACCAATATCCAAGGTCAGGACAAACATGGATCAGGGGGTCATTATATCTGTCTTTTTTTCTCTGGCTAGTTTCACTCAATATGATCCTCTTCATGTCCATCCATGTATAGAAAAAAATTCATAATTCATTTTTCCTAACAGCTGCATAGTATTCCATTGTGTAGAGGTACCAAAGTTTCTTTATCCCGTCATCAGTTCTCGGGCACCTTGGTTGTTTCAAAATTCTAGCTATTGTGAATAGTCTGCTATGAAAATAAAAGTGCAGATCTTGTTTCTGCTGTGTGTTTTTGGTTTCCCAGGGTACATCCCCAGGAATGGTATGACTGGGTCAAATGGGAGCTCAATGTGTAGTCTTTGGAGGAATGTCCATATTGTTTTCCAAAAGACTGTAGCAGTCGACATTCCCACCAACAATGGATGAGAGTCCTTTTTATCCCTGCATCCACGTAGGCACTTGTTGTTCTTGCTCTTTTGGATATGTGCCAGTCTCTGTGGTGTGAGATGATATCTAATTGTTGTTTTGATTTGCATATTTCTGATGATTAGTGATGACGAGCATTTGTTCATATGCCTTTTGGCTTTTGAATTTCTTCCTTGTCAAAGTTTCTGTTCATTTCTTCTCCCCATTTTCTGATGGGGTTGGATTGGATATTTTTTTCTTGTAAAGTCCTACCACTGCCTGATATATTTTGGTTATTAACCCCTTATCAGATGAGTATTGGGTGAATATTCTTTCCCATTCTGTAGACTGTCTTTGTATCTTGTCTTTTTTTTTTTGAGGTGAAGAAGCTTTTTAGTTTCATGAAGTCCCATATGTTTATCTTTGCTCTAGTTGCTTCTTTACTGGTGTTTCACCTTTGAATATGCCTTTAGCATCAATGTAGTGGAGGGTTTTCCTATATCTTCTTCAACGTATTTTATGGGTTCAGATCTGATATTGAGATCTTTAATCCATCTTCATCTGATTTTTGTGTATGGTGTTAGACTGAGGTCCAAACTAGCTAGCTTAAATTATAAGAGTCTCTGACACCATTCTTACCTAACCAGTCTTCCCCAGGTGTAAACACACCTTTAAGAGAAAGGGTTTTTATTTCTCTTTTAAGGACCACACCCAATAGTCAGTGGTACTCAGGGGATCATTTGTTCCAGGGTGGAACACAGTTGGGTCCTTGAAGGGAACCTACTGCTCTCTTTACTATTGCATTAACCAGAGGGCGGTTTTGGAAGGAAAATAAGTCTTCTACTTGATGATCTGTCCCAGAGCAATTTTTTTCTTTATTTTATATACATATTGTATTTTGTTATACCACTGTGATATATACAATTACAAAGATGTTCATGTTTGGATTTCAGTCTTACAGTTTTCCAGCACCCATCCCTACACCAGGGCCCATTTCCCAAAACCAACGTCTCCAATTCCCTCCCTTCCCCTAGACTGTCTCTATGATAGAATCTTAATCTTTTTTCTCTCTGTCTCTTTTCTTTCTTTCACTCTCTTCCTTCTCTTAAACACTGTGGTTTGCAATATATACATTTAGAGGTTATCATCATTTTGCCTGTATTTAAGGCTCAGTTCTAGGATAGTATTATCATTTTTGGCAATTATTATCACACTGTTCCCTTTTCTGTCTAACCTAACCTCTGACTCCTACACATTTGTTGTAGATTTCACCTTTGACAAGACTTCCTGGTCCATGTTTTGCCTTACTTTGGGTATTGGTTTTATAATAGATAGGTAGATAGGTAGGTAGGTAGGTAGATGATAGATAGATAGATAGATAGATAGATAGATAGATAGATAGATAGATAGATAGATAGATAGATAGATAGATAGATAGATAGATAGATAGATAGATAGATAGATAGATAGATAGATAGATAGATAGATAGAGAGACAGAGAGATAGACAGAGAGAGACAGAGATAGAGAGACAGAGAGACAGGCAGACAGACAGACAGACAGACAGATAGACAGACAGATAGATAGACAGATAGAGAGATAGAGAGATGATAGATATTATAGAGTATATATACTATGAAACCAATACCTATATATGTTTATATCATGAAAATAAATGCAGTCATTTTATATCTGTCTTTTTCCTTCTGGCTAATTTCACTCAACATGATCATGTCCATGTCCATCCATTTATAGGCAAATTCCATAACTTCCTTTTTCCTAACAGCTGCATAGTATTCCATGGTGTAGATGACCACAGTTTCTTTTCCAGTCATCAGTTCTCGGGCACACTGGTTGTTTCCAGATTCTGGCTATTGTGAATAGTGCTAAAATGAAAACAGAAGTGTAGATGGTGTTTATGTTGTGTGTTTTTGGTTTCCCAGGGTATATTCTCAGTAGTTGGTATGTTAGGTCAAATGGTAACTCAATTTCTAGTCTTTGGAGGAATGTACATATTGTTTTCCATAAAGGCTTTACCAGTCAACATTCCAACCAGCAATGAATGAGAGCTCCCTTTTCCCTGCATCCATTCCAGCACTTGTTCTTGCTCTTTTGGATATGTGCCAGTCTTTGTTTTGTGAGATGAATCTCATTGTTGTTACAAATTTTATGTCCTAGTTATGTGGCAGCTCTGCTGGAGATTAGGTTGGACCTGGTCTCAGCCATCCCCCTCACCAATGTCCCCACCACCGATGGCTTTGTCGTGGTGCATCATCCACCAGTATCCGGTAGGAGAACTACTCATTTTGTGAATTGGGCCTTGGCTGGAAAGGTGGCTGTCCCTTGCCCATCATGCACATTCATGGGAACCTGGTGCTAAACCATTCATAGACCATGTGCTTCCTGGTCAGGGTATCGTACATAGTTGAGCAGCTCCCTCACTTCGATCCATTGAAAGTCAAACTCTTGTTTCAAGGGCTGGGATAAACCCAGAGCCTAGGCAGTGCCTGGCAAGCTACCCGTGGAGTATTCGATATCTCAAAAACAGTAATAATAATGGACCACATTTCCAATGAATGGAGACATTGCAGGCGCCAAGTGCCAAGTGACAAGCTATTTCTCCTACTACTACTACAATAGTGATTTGTGTTGTGTAGGAGTTCATTAAGGGCACATAATCTGCTGCCTGGATACAGTCTATGATGTGTACTCTCTTTCTCTCACTCACTCATTACTCATATATTTATATAAGTAATGTAATGAGGGTGAGAGGCCATATATATACATATATATATATATATACATATATATATATGTATATATATATATATATATATATATATATTTGGACCACACTAGTGATGCTTTGGCTCGGCATTCAGAAATTATTCCTAGTGATTCTGTGGGGACCGCATGATATGTTGTGTTTCAAATCATGTCTGCCACATGCAGAAAAAGTGTCCTGAAATAGTACATAGGAACATTATTAGCACTTTTTGATTTGAACACTGGCACACAAATACATGCACACACACTACACACACAAATGTATCACTTTACCTTTTTCCTCTCCTCTCCACTCCTTTTCATTTTTTCTTTCTTCTACCCTCTCCTCCCCTTCCCTGTCTCCTCTCCACTTCCCTCTCCTCTCCTATCTTCTCCTCATCTCTCTGCTTTTTATTTCTTTCACTTTTTGGCCACAGCTAGTGGTTCTTTGGGGATCACTCAAGTTTGTACAATCAGGTATCACTTCAGTGTAGCTCACTGAATTATGTGTGGTGTTAGGATATGAACCTGGGTCAGCTGCATGCAAAGCAAAGACCTACTTGCTTAAGAATCTTTCAAGTCCTGATCCTCATTTCTTATTTTATATACTGGAGAGAAAAGAAATTTCTAGCAGTTATGTTAAGATGTGAATTGTTATAAAGGAAATTTAGTCAAGAGGATTAGGTGATACATAGTAGAATTATATACTGAGGACAGTGGCAGAAAACTAGAGGCAATATTTTAAGAAAATTAAGAAATGCGTGTGCTATAGCTAGTAGAACATGATTTTGTAAAGCATATTCTGCATCCAAATTGCATTTTACTGTGCTTTTATTGCAAAGTTGGAGAAGCTAAAGCATATACTTCCTAGACGCACTTGCAGCTACTTGCCAGTTGCCTGTTTTTTTTTTTTGTGTAAGATGTAGAAAGTAAATTAAAATATTTTATTTGTGTTTCTTGAAATATACACTCACATACACACAAATCATAAAGCAACATTAAAATTCCTATTTAAGCATTTCATTCAAAAGTTGAAAATTCATTTGATTTTGCCTATTTTTATGGAAATAAATTCATGACATTCTGCCAAGGATCAATACATACTTTCTTTGATAGAATTATGTAAATGCCCTGTTTCATACATGATGTAATTTTTGTTTAAAATATCTAGACTCTGTTTTCCTTGGTTTATTCCTTATATTGGACCATAAAATTTCCATTTTTCATCTCCACTCATTAATTTTAATTGATAATATGTATTTCTGCACAGAACGTACCCCTAATTTTATATTCTACAAACCATGCAAAGAGCAAATTTCAACAGGAAACAAACAAAAAATATAGAAATGAGCAATTTAGAGGTTACCATATATAGTAAAATATACCAGGGTGTAAGACAATAAAAGTACAGAATTAAGCTTTGTCATAAAAGTGCTTCATTATAAAGGTATTATTAAAGTAGAAGCGTGAAATTATAGATGATGAGGCTTTATAATTACAGCATGATAATGTCTTTTTGGTAACTAGATCAAGATGTACATAATGTAGAGAGCGTTAACAATAAATGTTAATATCCTAAAAGCCTATATGCACTAAATACTTTCATTTCTACAATAGCCCTATGGAGAAGAAAATCCTAATGCCATACTTTTATATAAACTGAAATGAGACTCCACATAATTCTCTGAGAATTGCAGAGATCAACCATTAAGTATTCTCATTTCAAGACGGAAATGTAGTTACATTGCAGAAAGGTGGTGTTAGTGAAACACTAAGTGTTAAACTGTTAGTTTAATATTATTTTCTAAAATTTGTAATTTATTAAATATGGTTTGGATTCTATTATTATTAAACAGACACAGAGGAAAAACAGTATCAAAATGACAAGATTGAATAGTTCGTATATTTAGGACTGTATTTTTTGAGAAAGAAAATTGTAATGAATTAATGTAGTGTTTGATTGCTGCTCTGAAAATAAAATTCTTTATTTATTTATTTATTTATTTTTTTGCTTTTTTGGGTCACACCCGGCAATGCTCAGGGGTTACTCCTGGCTTTGCACTCAGGAACTACTCCTGGCGGTGCTGCGGGGACCATATGGGACGCCGGGATCGAACCCGGCCGGCACAGGCCGGCCGCGTGCAAGGCAACGCCCTACCCGCTGGGCTATCGCTCCCACCCCATAAAATTCTTTAGATTTTTTTTTTACACAGCTCTATCTTCTGGAGGTTTCACTTGCAATAGGAAATCTTGTTAGGAGGGGTTGGATGGGAAGGTCCCCCAGAAGGGGCTCCTACAGGGATGCTCCACCACAGACAGATTCTGCTAATCACAGTATTCACACGTGCATCAAGGAATGGTTTCTGGGTGCATTCAGACTGGTGAACATGAGCTGTGATATTTTTTTTAATTTAATATTTTTAATATACCAGTAAGCCTAGCAAGAAGCCAGAGCAAACCCACACATCATGCAGTCAGTCATTCTCAACATCCAGACTCGATAGTTCTTCAAAACTCCATCCAAGAAAACCTGATCTTCCCCCTTTAAGTTTCACCAGTAAATGCTTGAGTTGAGATCCTTCTACTGAGACTATACCACCTACACGGTAAAGCCTGGCAAGCCACTCGTGTTTTAATTACCTGTTATGCCAAAAACTAGTAACAATTATGGACCTCAGTTCCATGACCTGAAGAAAGGTTTCGGGCTCCTCCTGTCCCTGGACAAGTAGATGCCCTTGGGTTACACTTGCTTGTGACAGGACTTATGGAGATGTTGCTAGTGCCCACTCAAGCAAATTGATGAACAATGGGAAGACAGGATACAGTGATATGGTGAATATACCACCATGAGATATACAATTACAAAGATGTTCACATTTGGGTTACGTATATACCCAGCACCGATCCCTCCACCAGTGCTCATTTCCCACCACCAATGTCCCTGATTCCCTCCTCCTCCTCCCTAGCCCACCTCGATGGCAGGTTTATTATTTCTTTCTCTTTCTCTATCTCTCTTTATCTCCTTCTCTTACAAATTGTGGATTGCTATATGTACACTTAGAAGTTTTCATGTGTATCATTTTGCCTGTATTTAATGCTCAGTTCTAGGTTGTTATTAGCACTTTCGACAATTATTGCACTCTGTTCCCTTCTCTGTCTTACCTAACCCTGACTCACACACGTTTGTGTAATTTTCACCTTTGACAAGACCTGATCTATGTTCTATGTTTCACCTGACCTTGGATATGGTATCGTTTATATATATATATATATATATATATATATATATATATTGTTTCACTGTCACTGTATCACTGTCTTCCCATTCATCATTGATTTCCTTGAGCGGGCACCAGGAAAATCTCCATATATCCTGTCTCATGAAGTAGAGCCCAAGGGCACCTGTTTGCTCCAGGAACATAAAGAGCCTCAAACCATTCCATCAGGTCATGGGAATGAGGTCTATAATTGTTACTGGTATTTGGCATATCAAATACTACACGGGTAGCTTGCTAGGCTCTGCTGTGCGGGTAGCATACTCTTGTAATCATCTCTAAATCCAGCATTTATTTATGAACGGGTTGTGATAGGCTAGTCTGCTGGGTGGAGTTCTGACGAGGGGGAAGTCTGGATGTGAAAAATGGAGGCCCTCATGGAGTGGGGGGGTCGTCTGGCTTGTCGCGGGAGGCTCTGCTGGGGTGGTGGGCCAGATTTAAAAGACTGCTGCAGGGTGGATCTAGATGAGCAGGGCTGTGATAGGCTGGTCAGTTTGGTGGAGTTCTGATGAGGGGGAAGTCCGGATGTGGAAAATGGAGCCCCTCATGGAGTAGGGGGTCGTCTGGCTTGTTGCGAGGCTCTGCTGGGGTGGTGGGCCAGGGCTAGAACCCACCATCCCTTCCGGGCGCCCTTATGAGAGGCTGGGCACAGGGAGAGCCAGTAGCAACTCTGACCCATGTCTGTGAGTCTCTGGATCAGCATACCTTAAAATAGATTGCTGCAGGGTGGATCACGGTGAGCAGGATTGTGATAGGCTGGTCTATCTCATGAGAGAACAAGTGAGCAGAAAATAACTGGTGAGAGGATTTCTGGAAGACCTGGAACAAGCCTGCAAGCCACGGGATGTGAAGCATAGGCTGGGCTTGGGTTTCAGGGCACACGAAGGGGTAAGGAGCTGAGGCATAAGGGCTGAGGCAGGTGGGGCAGCTAGGATCCAGAGGCGGATTTTCCTCAGCAGTAGAGAACACTGAGTATATATATATATATATATATATATATATATATATATATATATATATATATATATATATTTCCTCAGAATTTCAATAATAATTTCATCATGACAATTATGGAACTGTGAATCTTATTTCAAACTTCAAACTTTTCAGACCCCAAGATAATAAAAATGAATTTTATTTTAATGTCACAAATTTGTAATAATTTGTTACAGCATATAAAATGGATTAAAGTGAGGTATTTTTATACATTTATTGAAGTAGTGAAACATGTATTATAATTAATATATAATATTATATATTGTATTATATACTTAATATGTATACTTAACACATATCACATGTCTATTAGTCTCTGGATACTTAATATAATATATAATACTATATTATATATTAATAAATTTTAAATATATTAATAATATATTTAATATATTATATATTAATAACATATTTAATATATTTAATACTATAATTATTAT